>JAKCPI010018986.1:0-18919 GCA_023213315.1 Euborellia annulipes | reverse complement strand
ATATATTAATTCATCTTTAATTTTTTTTTTTTTTTTCAATTATTTAATTTTAAATCCATTTGCTTTTTTCATTAAAACATTTAATATTTTATTTTTAATTATTATTTTTAGTGATTACCAAATCTACACACACACACACTCAAACATGGTAGAAAAGCTTGTAGGCCTACATAAATATATACATATGGAAATTAAAATTTTATTTTTGGCTTTTTTTCGATTTGAAACCTAATATAAGTAAATTATTTTGTTTGAAAATTTCTTTTAGCACTCGTTTTACTTTCTCTTTAACCTATCATATGAAATAAATACAGTTTGGCGGATCTTGTTAAAAATTCGATGTCGAGATTTTAATGGATATACACGCTTTAACGTCCCCTGAGTCCAAAAAAAAGGGTCCCGCAAATTGGTCCGTCTGGGTGAAAAAATCTCAACAACGATAAGAGCTAGAAGATTGAAATATTCTAAGTTAGGCACCCCTTTCAGGGGGGCTGTGCGCCAGTCACACCAGATTTTTTATCTTTTTTTATCTTTGAAAGATTCTTATGGATGTTCTTTTTTTCCTATCTTTTACATAAACACATACATTTAATCTGGTGTGATTTGTCGCACAGCACACAAATCTCTCTTACCTTCTGGTTGGAAGTTGTTTGTGCAGGTACCGAGATTTGAGAAAATTAACACTAAAGTTTTTTTTTTTTCTATTGGATTATATAGATCTATAATTTTTTTTGTCAATTTTGCAAGTAACATTAAATATAAATTTTTTTATGACATATTTCATAAAAAATACTATTAATATAGCAATTTATAACAATTTCAACAAGTTAAGTCATCCCAATTTGATGCCTTTGATTTAGGTTTGAATGAATACTGACTTGATAATTTAAAAATTTAGTACATTATTTATGTAACACTCTATACATTTACATTACATTAGGCAATAATTATATAAAGAAAATAGATAGTCAAAGATTTTTTTTTAATTAAATCAATTTCCCTAATATAAAGTATTATTAAACAATTTTTCTTTATAAAATATTATTGAAGATCAATGACCACTGGGGCTTAAAACCATCCTCCTACCCTAACTCTCTTGAAAAATATACCTTAAATAGAATAAATTTATTTATTATATTATTTTTTTATTTTTCAGATGGCAAACAGTGTAAGAAGAGTCATCACCAGCCTTCACGTCTCATGAACCTGCTAGCTGCTCCTGTCTTCAGGGCTCAAACTGCGCTTCCAGCACCTGCAGTACAACTAAGGCTTGTAAATTTTTATTAGCGGGGCGCAGAGCTAGATATATTTAGGTTTTTTCAAAATTTCTTTTTCTTTTTGATTCGACTTCAATAACTTATTTTAGATAGATTAAAAAATAAAAATAGGATGTATTAATATTTTCTTTCTCCATTCCAGATTCCCTAATTTAACCATTTTTTTCAGAGCCCCAATTCATCGATTGAAGACATCGTGGGATAACAATGGATGTGTATGTAAGTAGGCTTTCTTGTAAAATTTGTATTCTATTACGAATGCAAATTAAAACATCCACCGTGGGACATCATCTTCATGAGACAAAACAAAGTGTTTAGCTTTTAGGTTTATCAGTCATAGGAAGGATATGTGTATTGGGGTATCTCTTCATCTCTTTCTATCTTTTTTCTTTTTCAGCTTAATTTAAATGTTAAATACACATAATCCTTTAAGTTAGATATACTACATTATATAGAATCTAGGGGGAGATAAAACATTTCTGCGCTCACGCTTTCATTTTTTTGGAGGGGGAGAGGGGGGTCTAGGCCTCAGGATCCTCTGAGTATCAACTGAATGTTTTTCGATTGGGGAATGATGTTCTTATACTGGCATAGGTGTTGTTATTCTTTCCCCATTGTTCCCAAATAGGACGGCAGTGATTGGGGCACTGCAACGTTAGGTGATTAGGATAGGGACTTCCAGAAAAGAATGTCTATTCCCTAATTGACTGATGTTCAGGAGAAAAAAGAGGATTCTCTATTAACGCGTTTTTTGCAAGAAAGATTATCTAAATCTTTCAATCGAAAACCGGTCGTCCACTGGATTCTTGGCCTGAATGTTTTAGTGGAGGGTAGGTTAGAGGCGGAGTGGTGCGCTCTTTGGATAGGATAGGTGTTGTTTAGCTTTTTTATACATTCCGACCCTCACCATACTCTTACTGAGGCATTCAGGTCCTTGACTCCGGTCTTGTACTTACCGGGATTCGCATCCTAACACCGTTTTTTCTATTTTCATTTCTTCTTCAACTTTACTTGGGTGTGGGCGCGTTTCACCGTTCCGTTATCGATAACTTTTTTGAAATATAGACTTACCTGTCTATCGGGAGTGTTCGTGTTTCGCGATCGTCTCAAGAAAGAAGAGGCTCTCCACTGAAGAGTTAGGTGGCCAACTGAGCCACAGAGGGGATTGGGTGTAGGTTAGATTTTGAAGACAGAAGACTTGGGTTTCTGCGAGTACTTCTTCAAGGTAACTAATTTTTAATATATATAAAAGGAATTTGAAAAAAAAACAGCTGATTATTAATGAAATATCATTGACAATACTACTAACCAATTATTATAATATATTTCAATGATATAAAAAGAGGATGCAGCCAATAATAAAAAGCATCTATTTTGTTAACACTCTTTATTTCGGAACGTTTCGGCTATGATCAACAAAGCCATCTTCAGCCCTCCAAGCTAGAAATATATACATACATTCATTAAATAATTGTTTTGTTAATAAATCGTCATAATAGTAGCTAGCTTGGAGGGCTGAAGATGGCTTTGTTGATCATAGCCGAAACGTTCCGAAATAAAGAGTGTTAACAAAATAGATGCTTTTTATTATTGGCTGCATCCTCTTTTTATATCATTAATCTAATTGTATAACAGCCAGAATTCGTTATATTATATTATATATTTCATTTTTCAATTCTCTCAATATTTTTTTCAAATTCCACTTTTAATAATAATAATAATATTTATTTAATATTTATAATTTTCTCCTTTGTTTCAGATGGGTGGTTGGGAGTGGGGGCTGCACTTCGGCGTTCTTCGAATGCAACCAAGTGAATTCTTCAGTACGTAAATATTTAATTAAATCCATTCAAAATAATTACTCAAAGATATAAGAAAAATATTATTTTCTTTTTTTTTAGTCAAGGGCAACATTATAAAAATTTAGAAATATTATTTCTCATCATTCTTAATGCCGTGGTGGCATGAAAATTTCAAGTTAAAATAAATAGAAAAGCATAACAAGAAAACAGTGACTTTGATAAATCGGATCTAAAACGTCAACTCAAATAAATAAATATATTTTTATTTTGATAAATAAAATAAAATATCAAATCTTAAGTAGGTCTATTAATTTTTTTTTTAATCACGCTAATTTCTTGATATTAATTTTTAAATTTATTTTTACTTTCTCTTACCTATGTATATATGTAATATATATAAGAGAGAAAGTATTGGATTCATGTCAAAAATTCGATGTCGAGATTTTGATGGATCTTCACGTTTTGAGGTCCCCTGAATCCAAAAAAGTGGTTTTCGCGACATGGTCTGTCTGTGTGTGTGTGTGTGTGTGGTGTGTGTCTGTGTTCAATTTTAAGCATGAAGGAATTGAGCTATGAGGCTGAAATTTTATATTTAAGTTAGACACCCTCCGGGACCGGAAAAATAAGCTTTTAATCAAAATCGGCCAAAGAGTACTAGTACTTTACTGATGTACTTTTTCAGTTTTTTTCGATTTTCTCAAAATTTGCTCCAACGATTTTTTTTAAATTCAAAAATCAATTATTTTTTAGATGCTCTTTAAAATGTATATTCTCATTTTGCGATTGAAATCTTCTGAAGACCACTTTACTCTTGTACTTCATAGGAAAGATAGGAGAAATGGTTGCCATGGTAACAAAATATAAATATTTTCCCATACTTATAAATTTTACATCTGAATTCAAATGTTCCCTACTGTCGGGAACTAAATACATGTCGACACAAAAAATCTGGTGTGACAAGCACAGAACACAACTTTCGATTACCGAAGGTAAGAGAAAGTTGTGTGCTGTGCGCCAGTCCACACCAGATTTTTTTTTAGGTGACACATCAAAAAGAATAAACAAGAAAATTTCCCCCATTTTCCCTTCCCCTTTCCTCCAAGAATAATAGAATATATTCAAATATCAACATCAATGAACTTGTTTAGAAATAAAAATGAATATTTGAATTCTGTGAATAGACTCTACCTATTGCTTCGTTCTGGTAAACTTGATAGCAATATAAGAATTGGGCAAATTTATCATTGATCCTCAATATCTTTATGAATCTTTAAAAATCATCTTGCATCAATCAAACTCTACAATCAGCCATAAACATCATGATTTGCCCAAGATCACTTTTGGAGGATAGGGAGGGCTGTAAGGGGAGATGTGGAGGCCCTTTAAAGAAAAATCAACTTGAGAAACAGGTATGTTGATCTTGGCATCATTGTTACCTTTTGATAAGTGAGACAGATTCTTAAAGATATCCTTTTTGCAGATTTGACCACTGCAACTGGAATAAGCTGAATTGAAAAGGAAATCCGTCGAATGACCTTCAACTCCTCCTGAAGGTGAATATTTTAGGCTTCTACTGAGCATAATCACATAAACATACAAATTCATAAATTTACTATCTGTTTTTAATTTTTAATTATTTTTTTTTTAGAATTTGAGAACTTCAGCAAAGGCAGCATCGGCAGCAAAGGAAATTTTTGCCTGGCTTGGGGAGAAGAGGGTGAGTTATGCAAACAGGATTTTTTAGCCTGCGGCTTCTTGTCGTGAAACGAGAATATCCTTCATTTTAAGTCTGTGTTAAAGATTCGTTGTTGTTGTTGTTGTTGTGTTTATCTATAGGTGTCCACTAATCTTGAGCTAGTTCGCTTTGTTTAGATCTCTTGATTTGTTTTTACTTTCTCTTACCTATGTATATATGTAATATATATATAGAGAGAGAAAGTATTGGATTCATGTCAAAAATTTGATGTCGAGATTTTGAGGGATATACACGTTTTGAGGTCCCCTGAATCCAAAAAAGTGGTTTTCGCGACATGGTCTGTCTGTGTGTGTGTGTCTGAGTGTCTGGGTTCAATTTTAAGCATGAAGGAATTGAGCTAGGAGGTTGAAATTTTATATTTAAGTTAGGCATCCCCATGGGACCTGACAGGAAGCTTTTGAACAAAATTAGCCAAAGAGTACTAGTACTTTACTGATGTACGTTTTCAGTTTTTTTTCGATTTTCTCAAAATTCGCTCTAACGATTTTGATTAAAATTCATAAATCAATTATTTTTTTAAGATGCTCTTTCAAATGTATATTCTCATTTTGCTCTCAAAATTGTTTGAAGCATGCTTTACTCTTGTACTTCATAGGGAAAGATAGGAGAAATGGTTGCCATGGTAACAAAATATAAATATTTTTCCTTTTATGAATTTTATATCTTGAATTCTAATATATTTGCGGGCCCCCGGGTGTGGCGTAGTAGGTAGCGCGCCTACCTCCTATACCAAACTTCGCGGGTTCGGACCCAGGCGTCCGATGATTTTATTTAAGCCATTTGGATACCAGATGCTTAAATAGAAATGCCTCAACCCACAATAGACAATATATATTACAACGGTTATCGTCTAAAGTCTTAAATGGCCTCAGTTGCCGAAAAGACGTGTGAATGTCTGTGTGAGTGTGAGTGCGAATGAGAAAAAAGTGTGAATGTTTTTCAAAAAAAAAAATATATATATATATTTGCGGAAACTAAATATATGTCGACACGAAAAATCTGGTGTGACAAGCACAGAACACAACTTTCGATTACCGAAGGTAAGAGAAAGTTGTGTGCTCTGCGCCAGTCACACCAGATTTTTTTAATTTTTTTTTATTTAAGGACTTTGTCGGCATCTATAGCCATTTAGACCCCTTTCCTATTTATTTAAATTGATTGGTAACAAATTCAATTGAAATTAAAGAGAGGAAATCATAATTTCTTTAGATTACTAGTTTTTATAACTTTTTGAATTTCTTCTCGGGGGGGGGGGGGGCGATCGCCCCCTCCTTTAATCCGCCCCTGTTTTCCCTTCTACTTGAATGCCTTCCTTGTTACTCGTTACATATAGGTCTAATAATAAAACATAAAATTTAAATTTCTCGTGTGAAGAAGTGGCTTTAATTAATAGTGTGATCAGTAACAGAAGAAGTGAATAAAACCCCCAAATCACGACATTTCGGTCTAATTTTATTGGACCATCATCAGGTGTTAGGGAGTTGTCATATGTGAATATATAATATAGTTAACAATATGTAGGCTATGTCCTCAGGCATTTGGATACCAAATGGCTTAAATAAAAATGCCTTGACCCCAATATGTATATTAATCACCCATAACGGTTATCGTAAGTCTTAAAGGGCCGAAGACTGTATGCATGTGTGTGTGAGTGTGAGTGGGAAAAAAGTGTGAGTGTTAAAAAAATAAATAAATAAATATGTGGGCTAAATGAAGACTTGTAAAAATTTTAAAAATATAAATTTTGCTCTCTCTTAGGGTTCAGAAACGTTAGAGGTCATATAAAATTCATATATATACATAGACCTATAATTCTTTATATTTTTAATAGAAGTTAGCAACAAATGAGAAATTCTAGCTGTATGTATGTATATATTAAGTATTTATTTTATTGGCACATGTGATGTTTCAGTTCCATGTTTGAACCTTCCTCAGGGCGCAATCATAAAGAGGTTTTGCTTGGATGGTTCAAACATGGAACGGAAACGTCACTTGTGCAAATAAAACAAATACATAATTAATATTGAGAAGAAGAGTTGTAAAGTTATTCCTATAAGAAAAACTAAAGAAATTGATTAACTTATCATTAATTGAAAAATGAAAATCACTTATGTAATCAATTGAGATAAATTACACCAGAAATTGAATTGAACAAACCATATTAAAAAAAAAAAAAAAAAAAACATCATATGGGGCGAAAAGTTCATAAATTTAAATGAATGCGAAGATCCCGCCAATTTTTCTATCCTTGCTACTAAAATTTAATTGTTATTGCTTTTAATAGTGCAAATTTTACATCTCCCATTAGATTCCTCTCTCTCTTCAGGCACCTGGAAGCAATAAACAGCAAATGTGGCCACAAAAATATTAAAGCAGACTCAACTCCATTAAAATTAAAATAAAATTATCTCGAGAGAGAGAGAGAGAAAGACGCAGCCTCCGCTTTGGAGAGCATCTGAATTAAATGGAATTAAAGCGGCTTAAAAGGAATATCAGGTTATATCCGAAGGGATGATGTGCGCGCACGCGCGCCTCTCTTTTCTTATATTTTTGAATCCTCCAAGGATGAATTTTAAAACCAAATGGAAAATGGAAAATAAAATAAAACATTTATAAATGAAGTGAAATCGAATACAACTTGGAAATTAGAGAATTTATTAATTAAATATGAAACTAGTGCACGTTTTCGGAAGGTTTTTCTTTCTGCCCCTACCTCCCCTTCATTTAAAATATTTCTAAAGGCGGCTGACTACACTCGTAACTGCAGACTTGACAAGCATGCATGTACAATCTTTTTGTACCAGCAAGCACAAATTCCCTTCGGCTTGTTTGTGCAAGAAACAGCTTATTTATGTCGAAAATGAACCAAAAAATGTCAAACTCGGAAGGGTATTTATTTGAAGATATCAAGAAATCCTCACTTGCTTTAAACAGAGACACAATAAATATTAATATTTAAATTGAAATATTAAATGAATTAATACGTATATATAAAGATAAATGTCATGACGTCTATACAGTGGCGGTTCTTCTTCTTCTTCTGTCCTCGCCTGATTATTCCCGCGGTGCGGGGTCGGCGGACCTTATTCTTCCCCTCCACTCCCCCATATCCAATGCTGTTGTCTCCGACAGGCCAAGCTCGGTCATGTCTCTCTTGACCCGATGAAGCCAAGTCATCCTGACTTCACTCCATTATTTATATTTAATAGGCTTACTCACAGCCAGTACAGAAAAATTGTATCTTTCAACAAAAACCGATATTTTTCTCTTCTTGTGTCTTTTAAATGACAAATTCTCGGTCTCTCCCAGTCAAGATCTCGGCATTGTTTATCCCTTGCTTGATGGCAAGAAGTGTTCTCAGCGAAATAGACAATTTATTTTTGTTAAACAAGATTGAAAAATAACATATAGATTTTAATCAATTTCGATGTCAGATTATAGGAAAGTCATCTGTATTCTAAAAGACATTTGAATATTTCAACTTTGACTTGACAAAATTGATTATAGCCTCTTCCCTGACTGATATTAAATTGCACAATTTAAAAAAAAAAATCGCTCGAAGTTGAGTGATGTCATCGTCATGGTGTTTGTGTTTGTGTGTGTAGCTAGCGTATATGTTGGAATGAGATTTTATCAACAGAGAGAATCTCTTCCCTAATTGAGCACATAATATACCTACTACTACAATCAAATATTGCCAATCCAATCAGCTGTAACGTGCAACCTCTCCCCCCTTGAAATGCCAGGCGATTAACGCCATCAACATTAACGCCTTTGCTTATGTTAATCTCCTTCATACCAACGCAACAAAATCTGGAGGAATATTATTATTATTTTTTTTTTAATAAACAAATTTACAAAATATTACTTTCTCTTACCTATAGATGTATTATTATTATTATTATTTTTTAAACATTCACACTTTTCTCTCAATCACACTCACACACACACCTTCACACAGTCTTTTCGGCAACTTAGGCCATATAAGACTTTATACGATAACCGTTGTTATTTATAATATCTATTGGGGGTCCAGGCATTTCTATTTAAGCCATCTGGTATCCAAATAGATGTATTATATAGTCAAAAGTAGTGATTTTCGCAAATTGGTGTGTGTCTATCTCTGTTTAAGCATGGAGAAAATGAGCTACGAGGTTGAAATTTTACATTTAAGTTAGATACTCTCCCTGAGAGTTGAAATAAGCTTTTGAACAAAATCTGCCAAAAAGAACTAGTACTTTACTTATGTACTATTTCAATTTTTCGATTTTCTCAAAATTGGCTCTAACGATTTTGATTAAAATCATAAATCAATTATTTTTTAGATGCCCTTTAAAAAGTATCAGTCAATATTTCGTGAAAATAGTTTGAAATGCACTTTACAGATGTAATTCAGATTTTTCTCCCTTCCATAGAGCCAATGTAGATCCCCCGTATGGGGATTTGCATGTTAATTTCGATTCAAAAGGGGGTCCCGTTTGGAACTTTTTATACATTTAAAAAATTTCTTCCAATTATGAAATTTTGTATTTATTTAACTTAGTATTCTCTCTATTGTGCAAATAGAAAATAAAATAGGAATCTAAGAATCAACAGCAAAATTTTGGAGCTCGTGGCGTCAGCGCTAGTTGAAACCTGTCAAAAAATATCGTAACCCAAAGTATTTAACAACACTCTCAGTTTTGTTAAATATATCTATGACTTGTTAAGTTCAAATCGAGATATTTTGAATACTATTATCTTATTCAAATATATAGATCTCGAAAAATATTTAACTGTAATCAAAAGTGTTTTCTGAAAGCTTAAACTTTTCAAAATAATAATAAACAAGTGGTCAAGGGCTCTGGGAAACTAAATATATCTCGACATGGTGTGACTAGCGCACGCTACACAACTTTCGATTAACGAATGTAAGAGAATATAGACCAGTGGTTCCCAACCTGGGGGCGATCGCCCCCAAGTGGGCGATTTGGGATATCAGGGGGGCGATAAATACGGGGGGCGTTGGGGGGCGATGAGTATTCAAAGGGGGAAAAATTATTAGAGTTAACTAAAATTTAAAAGAATAAATTAAAGAGAAAATTCTCCTATTTACATGATGGTCAGGAAAGAAGAGGAAAAAATATTGTCATAAAAAATAAAATAGTCTGGTGATAATTCCATTCTAGAATTGAAACGTCCCAATGATAAATAATTTTTGTCATTTTTGTTTTCATTAAATAAAGATTGACCGAAAAAAGATCCATTTTTGTTATTTTCTTCATAAAAATAAAATTATTATTAGATTTTTAAAAGGTTAAGAAAGGCCAGGAAAGAAATCAGACAAAAATTTAATCAATCTTTATCTAATTTTAATTTCGATTGCCGACGTTTCGGACGCAAATCGCATCCTTCCTCAGGATAATTGGTAGTTAGTAAAATACAGATATGATACTACCTATTGTCCTAAGGAAGGATGCGATTTGCGTCCGAAACGTCGGCAATCGAAATTAAAAATTAGATAAAGATTGATTAAATTTTTACCTAATTTCTTTCCTGACTTCCATCTTACTCATATTTGAAAATTTCAACGTTTCAGTCACTATTTCTGCAGGTGTTGTATTTTTTCACTTTGAAAAGAAAACGTTATCTGAGGAAGTTGATTGATTCACTTTGAAATAAAGTACTTTTTTGTTAAAAATTTTAAATCATGCAATGAAAATGAAAAGGGGGGGCGATAGATGATAGACAACCTCCAGAAAGGGGCGATGGGCCAAAAAAGGTTGGGAACCACTGATATAGACTATATATTATGACAGGGAAGATGGCAACCGTTATGGATATCGAAATGTCTGCCTTGATTAAAGTATAAAGCTGGTTTAATTCCTCCCTACTCCAATTTTTGATATCATTATTGAAGGGTAGATGTCCTAAAATCTCTTCTTGCAATAAAAATCAAAAGTTTATAGAACTCATTTTTTCTCAAAGTTTTTCATCCCCCAAGTCGAAGTCATAAAAAAAAAATACTTTTTAAAAAAACTTTGTACTTTTTCCAATAGAATTTTATAAAGACTCTTTCTCTTCTGGTGCTAAGTTAAAAAACCATTTCCTAATATAGGCCTAGCAAGAAAAAAAAAAAGTGGTGCTCTTGAGGGAATGAAACTAAATAAAAGTTTGGCAATTTGTTTCTGCGCCCCTTTCAATTGGATCCTTCAAAGAACCTTCATTAATAGACTTTTCGAATATCTGGTTGCATATTGAATATATAGACGAATTGAGCTAAAATTATACTCATAGAGAGAGGCGAGGCGAGGTCAAGAGTTCACCTGCCGCTAATAAAAGCCTTGAGGGGCGCCGCTCCGGAATCGAAATCTTCCAAAAAAAATCAAAACATAGGCTGTTATTCGCGCTACCCAGAAATCAATTTCAAATTTATATCAAGAGGGAGGGAGAGAGAATTTCTATTCAAAAGGAAATCCTTTAATCTCCCTAGAACTAGGCCGATTATTCAGATCACTACCACTTCAATAGCTTGTAAAAATTTAGCATTTTTTCTGGGAAAATTAATTAATTTAAAAAATTCTGGGAGTGACACTCAAGTTTTTTTTTATATTAAAATTTTTTTTTGGGGGAAGGGAGGTCTTATTTTAGTCATAGAGGGTCTCTAAATGCGTTAGATTATATATAAAATAAAAATATATTATATTTAACAAAAGATATCAATTCTTAAAGAGAGATAGGGAAATTAAATAAAAAAAAATATTTCCACGTTTCGGTCACAAATCGCAACTCTCTTCAAGCCAATTAAATAAAAATACAAATTTTTAAATATTATTTATTCACTTTTTGTGGATATAGACGTTCCTAACAAAATTACAATACAATTTAAAAACTTGTATTTTTATTTAATTGGTCTGAAAAAGATTGCAATTTGCGGCTGAAACGTGAATTAAATATTAATTTATTATTTAAATGGGGTAAGAAAAACTTTAAATTTTGTTGCCGAGGTTTCGAGAGCTAATCTATCTAACTCATCCTCAGAGCATGCAATATTGTCAGAGATAAGTACAATTTTGCGTTCTCTGAGGCAACTAGCTCTCGAAACGTCGCCAACAAAATATAAAGTTGTTTTAATAAATTTTATAGTCTATATTGTTTTGACTTGAAAACGTCTTGCAATGCATGTATAGGGGCCAGTAAGGGAAGCATGCACGAAAAAGTTGGATAAAAGCACGTGCTTGTTATCGGCTTGAATAACTCCTCTGTCTTGAGAGGAATAATTAACAGTTATTTTGAACATACATCTAGAAAGAATGATTCTTCAGCTAAAGTTTTTACTATTTATTTTTTTCCGATTCATTTTACCGCATGAGAGCGCTCGGCGGGAAATTCTCATTTGAAGGTTTCCGTAGATTCTGAACGGCTAATCAGATCATACTAAATTTCAATTCGTGTTTTACTTAAATTACTGTTTGAAAATATTAATGAGATAATTTATTCTAAATGAAATAAAACTCTATTTTTCAAAATTTTAATCTCATATTTGGGTATTTTATACACAATAGAGAATCCTAAATAAATACAAAATTTAATAAGAATTGGAAAAAATTTTTCACTGTGTAAAATATGGGGATTTAACATTGGCTCTATGGAAGGAAGAGCCGGAAAGTGAATTTGAAAAATAAAAATGAATTACATCAGTAAAGTGTACTTGAAACAATTTTCACGAAAAATTTTACTGATATACTTTCTTAAGCCGACCTTCCACGATCGCTCCAAATGGATGTCATCCATTCACTACACGACATTCATTTGTTTTACTCCACTCACGGTCAGTTTTTGGAGTGACATCGCTCCATTTGGACGGATGGAGAGCTGGCGTAAAGGCATATAAAAAATAGATTTTTTTTTTAACACCCACTTTTTTCTCACTCACACTCACATTCATATTCCCACAGTCTTTTAGGCAACTTATGCCATTTAAGACTTTTAACGATACTCGTATGTTATTAATATATCTATTGGGAGTCCAAGCATTCTTATTTAAGATAATAAAAAATATAGTGGAGAATTGGAGATATCAGCCAAATTGGGATTGGCCAGGTTATTAGAACTCCCAGGATAAGACGTTTCGGCCTGAATTTATTTGGCCATCTTCAGTTATCGGGAATTATACACATAATGTAAGTGCACATGTGATCAAGACAGGACTCGTCAATAATAAAATATATTTGCTTCATACAAAATTCTATGGTTCCTGTGCCCAAGCTCAGAGATAATTTATCTAATTTAATTTAATTTAATTTAATCTAAAAGGTAAAATATTTTTATTCTGTTACTATGATAACCATTTCTCCTATTTTTCCTTTGAAATACAAGAGTAAAGTGTGCTTCAAAAGATTTCAAGGGCAAAATGAGAATATAGGCCTACATTTTAAAGAGAATCTAAAAAATAATTGATTTTTGAATTTGAATTAAAATCGTTGCAGCGAATTTTGAGAAAATCGAAAAAAAACTGAAAAAGTGCATCAGTAAAGTACTTTAAAACAATAAAATGATTGTCTTCTGCTGAAATATAAATTCCATTGATTTATTTATTTAATTTACAGAAACTAGTTTCGAGAACAGTTGTCCTCTTCATCAGTCTGATATACAATATTTTACATGAAAATTACATGACCTATATATCTATCTATATATCTATAGTGTGAAGTTTGTGTGAAATATGAACCACCACTTACTCTCTCTCAGTTTCTATGGTTGCCTGTAGATGGCAGCATTGTTTTCGCTGCTATTTTTAAAATGTGACTTCCTTTATTAATTAATTAATTAAAAATAGCAGCGAAAACAATGCTGCCATCTACAGTCAACCATAGAAACTGAGAGAGAGTAAGTGGTGGTTCATATTTCACACAAACTTCACACTATAGATATATAGATAGATTTGTCATGTAATTTTCATGTAAAATATTGTATATCAGACTGATGAAGAGGCAGGGCCGGAACTAGGAGATTTTTTAAGGGGGGCAAAATTTAATTTGCCGCCCCCTCCTTAAAATTTTCTCTGATCTCAAAAATTTTTCTGCGAAATTTTTTTTTTTTTTTTCGCGGAATCAAATTTTCCCGTCCGAAAAAAATATTTTACCTTTTTTTTAGAGACGCAAAATTTGCCGCCCCCGATATCTGCCGCCCGGGGCACGTGCACCCACTGCCCCCCCCCCCCCCTAGATCCGGCCCTGTGAAGAGGACAACTGTTCTCGAAACTAGTTTCTGTAAATTAAATAAATAAATCAATGGAATTTATATTTCAGCAGAAGACAATCATTTTATTGTTTTAAATAAAAAAATCCTGCTAATCTCGGCAAACATAACCTTTCAAATAGTAAAGTACTAGTACTCTTTGGCCGATTAATAATTGTTTATAAGTAATTGTTTACTTTTGGACTTGGTCCACTTTGGTTTGAACCATTCATATCTAAATTAAATAAATGACCTTCGAAGAAAATGATTGTGTTTTTATAATTATATCCACCCCCGAGGGGTTGGTTCCCCTGCAGCAACAGCGAGCCCCTGGAGAAAAGGCGATTTTATTAAAAGAGAAATTGAATATTAGTTCTCGAGTTCTTTTGTCTCTCAGATTCATTTATTCGATAATTAATTAAAGACATCGACTTGAAGCCCTTTTTCAGGCTGAAACAAAACAACGTCTTTTCATAAAAAAGCCAGCCACCGGACTCTCGCTCTAAACAAATAATAATTAATTCCCCCGGGAGTGTTGGCTGGAAATAAAAGAGGAGCCAAAGAATCAGGATAAAATAGGAGCCAGGCTAAATAGAGAAACAAAATTTATTTGAAGAGGAAAATTAAGATAAGGAGGCATTTTAAAAAGAATTTGACAAAGGATTTTGTTTCTGGATTTAATTCTTAAAACAAAATTATTTAATTATTATTGACGGGAATTGTTCCCTTGGAAAAAAAAGAAAGGCTTCCCCCTTCTTAATTTTAAATCAGAATAAAGCAAAAGGATTGCAACTGAAAATAGAATTTAAAATCTAAAGATTCGAATCATGATCTGGATTTTAGTTCTCAAAACAATTTTTGAAAATCGGATAGGATTGGGAATTGGTGATCCTAGCAGCCAAAGTCTTTTTCTTGCCAGGCTTTGTTAACTATTTCGTTAATAATTAACAGATTTTCGCAAATCAATGATTTTTGGAAAGCTAAAGAACTAAAGAATATCGTAAATATATCTTTTTTTGCATTCAGGGATGGGAAAAATTGTATTAGGGTTGTTAAAAGTAAAAAAAATCTGGTGTGACTGTCGCACAGCACACAACTTTGGGTAATCTAAAGTTGTGTTCTGTGCTTGTCCCACCAGATTTTTCGTGTCGACATATACAGTAGAACGTCGATAAGTTAAAGTTCAAGGGAAACGGTTAGAAATTTGAGTTATCGAGTTTTTTTACTTATCGAGATTGGGAAGTTAGAGAGGTTATTGAATATAATTTTTAACGTACCGAGGTTTATTCACTTTGGGCACGTGAGTGAAAAAGCAGGAATTTCGTTTGATCTGTTTGTTTATTTAGAATAGTTTAGTTAAATATAAATTAAATTAATAGATTTATTTATTTACAAAAAAATCAGTAATTTTTTTCTGCTTCATGTATTTTTGATTTTCTGCATCAACTATTTTTTCGATGATATGTAAAGAAATACTTTAAGTTATAGAGGTCACCAAAATATTATTTTAAGTTATCGAGGGCTATGCTCAAAATATTTGTTTAAGTTACAGAGGTTTTGTTCTTTAAGTAATAGAGGTTTTACGCTGTCAAGGGAAGGGAATTGAAAAAATTTTTTAGGGTTACGGAGGTTTTGAACTTAGCGAGGTTTAACTTATCGAGGGTTCTACTGTATTTATTTTCGGCCGATATATTAGAATTCAAGATGTAAAATTTATAAGCATAGAAAAATATTTATATTTTGTTAGCATGACCTTCTATCTTTCCTATGAAGTACAAGAGTAAGTGGTTTTCAGAAGAGTGATATTACGTCTTTAATACTCCATTATAGCCATGAACTTGGTCGTACTAAACGATCGAAACCTCGGCGTGGGTTTGCATAAAATAAAGAAAAATCTGATTGTGACTGTCGCACCTAGATTTGTTGTGGAACTTATATTTAGTTTCCGACAGTAATATACATTCGAATTTCAAGATGTAATATTTATAAGCATGGTCTTCAGAATATTCCAATGGCAAATGAGAATATATATTTTATAGAGCATCTAAAAATAATTGATTTTTGAATTTTAATCAAAATCTTCGGAGCGAATTTTGAGAAAATCGAAAAAAACCCCAGAAAAAAGTGCATCAGTAAAGTACTAGTACTTTTGGCTGATTTTGATAAAAAGTTTATCATTGCCCCCCTAAGGGATGTGCCTAACTTAAATATAAAATTTCAACCTCGTAGCTCTTTTAATTCCTGAGATATTTTGTTCACAGACAGACGGACAGACCATGTTACGAAAACCACTTGGTTTCCACTGGTCTCGTGTATATCCATCAAAATCTCGACATCGAATTTGTGACATGAATCCATTACTTTCTCTCTATATATACGTGTAAGATAAAGTAAAAAGTATTCTTATTAATTATGTTTAGCCACATCAATTCAATGCAGATTATTATTTTTTTTTTTTAATCATCAGGACTAACAAGTGATAGTTGTGAACTGATTTTTCATTAAATGAAATAATCACTAGCTCTTTTATAATTCGTATGTTCTACAATTTTCGTCGCTGTTGTTTCGATAAAACCTAAGGCGCGTTCACATTCATGTGAGATATCTTATAGACGGGAAGGGAGTTCTCCCTTGCGCCATGTCATGTCTTTATTAATAAATGTGATTGACATCCACTTTGGGCGCCGCCATGTTTTTAACTTACGTATATCCCATGCGACATTTTTGAAGAGTCTCTCTCACCCGCGAGCACTTTTTTTTTCAAAAAGTATTAGAAATATTGTAACAAAATTTTGGATTTTGGAAAAAGCAACAAATAAAAATTTCAACCAAATTTAAGATGGTGAAATCCATGGCATGATTTGGCATGGAATGACCCCTAGCTAAAAAAAAATAATTGCAAAATTGCCAAAATAAACACACACTATTTTTAATAAAGACAAAATTATTTTTAGTATTTATATAGACCTGGATTTCTATGTTAATAAAAGTTGCCTTTAAATTATTTAGATAGAATAAATATTTATCTTCCCATTCGTTCGTTACATTTATTCAAAAAAAAAAAAAAAAAAATCATTACTAATTTTTTGATAGCATTTCAAAAGATCTGAAATAAATTGGAGAACATCATTCCATTAAAGGAGGAATAAATAAATAAACTCAAAGAGCAAATAGAAGAGAGCGAGATGAAACGAACCTTCTTTGTGTTGCTCTAATAATAATAAAAGTACATTTGCTAGGGGGGGGGGCATTCCCAAGTCACTAATTGATAATCAAGTCACGTGATAGTGATATTTGCTTACTTTATCAAGGAAAAAAAGTTTTCTCTGGTTTCATTCAATATAAAGATTGAAATTATCTCAATATTTTATCGGAATGTTTTTTTTTATTTTTTTTTATTTGCTATTGTATTTAGTGCTAAGTGCTTTGATCAATATTAATGATAGAAAAATCTGGTGTGACTTGTCGCACAACACACAACTCTCTTACCTTAAAGTTTTGTTCTGTTTAATTATAAGGACTGTTGGCCAAAAAATAAATTTTCCGTATTATCCGTTTATTTGTAAATATTTCGATTCCAGTGATATCTTCAGTACAATCAACAGATGTTTTGCAAATCGTTACTTTCTCCCGACCAATATGACAATATGGCGGAGCATTCCATGAATGCAATGCCATATCTCTGGGGTGGAAATACAGCTGTATTTACAAATAAACGGATAATACACAAAAGGAATTTATTTTATGGCCGACGGTCATTCTAATTAAATTGATCATCCTTACGGCCATTTACAAACAAGTTGTGTTCTGTGTTTGTCACACCAGATTTTTTGTGTCTACATTCTTCAGTTTTCTCCGATATATTAGAATTCAAGATGTAAAATTTATATCCCTGGGAAAATATTTATATTCTGTTATCATGGCAACCATTTCTCCTATCTTTCCTGTGAAATACAAGAGTAAAGTGGTCTTCAGAAAATTTCAATGGCAAATTGAGAATATATATTTTTAAGAGTATCTAAAAAATAATTAATTTATGAATTTTAATCAAAATCGTTGGGGCGAATTTTAAGAAAATCGAAAAAAACTGAGAAAAGTGCATCAGTAAAGTACTAGTACTCTTTGGCCGATTTTGATTAAAAGCTTATTTTCACGCCTCAGGTGGGTGTCTAACTTAAATATAAAATTTCAACCTCATAGCTCAACTCCTTCATGCTTTAAATTGAACCCAGACACACACACACACACACAGACAGACCATGTTGTGAAAACCATTTTTTGAATTCAGGGACCTCAAAACGTGAATATCCATTAAAATCTCGACCCCTGAATTTTCGACATTAATCCAATACTTTCTCTTTCTATCTTCTTTATATATATAATTCTTCTGTACGTGTGTATGTGACTGAACTCCTCCTAAACGACTGAACCGATTTTGATGAAATTTTCTGTGTATGTTTGTGAGAATCCCGGACATGTTTTGTTTCACAAATAACAATAAGTTAATGAGTAATTAACTGTTAAAATAAGAAAAAAATAAAAATTAGGAGAAAGAGTTGCCATGGTAACAAAATATAAATATTTACCCATGTTTACGATTTTTTTTATTTATTTACATTTTGAATTCTAAAATATCGGCGTAAATTTTTTGTCTGTGTATCGGGAGTGTCCCGGAAAGGATATGATTCACAAAAAATCTTAAGTTCATGAATAATTAACCGTTGAAATAATCTCTATATATAAAAATGAAAAGGGAAAATGTATGTACCGGTATGTATATAAGTAGGCGAGCAAGGGGGTCCAGGGGCGCAGCCCCCTGGCTAGATGGAAAGCTCCCGCCGAAGGCGGGGCTTTGCGTCTAGTAT
>JAKCPI010018985.1:0-22895 GCA_023213315.1 Euborellia annulipes | reverse complement strand
GTCACTATCTACCTACGTACATGTGTAAAATTTTAAGTAAGCTCAACTATACTAACTATTTATGTTTAACAAGTGAATTAATAAAAATAATTTACATTTTTTAAATATAAATGTCGAAAGTAATTTTGGAAGAACATTAATTTGATTATTATTATTTTTGATTTATTTTTTTGTTATTAATTATTATTTATATTTGCATTTTTGTAATGAATGTCAAATTTGTTATGTTCATTTTTATTGTAATAAATCGTAAGTTTTGAAATTTATTTTTTGTCAACAAATTATCAAAAAGGGGGCCTCATTTATGATATAGCACATAATTTGGCCACCTCTCGCTTTGAATTTACTTTTATTAAATATTGGTCATATTTTTATAATTTCGCATAAAATTTGAGCCGAGAAACATTTTCAACATATAAATAAAGACAAGTGGGTTGTTTATTTGAAAAATTTGTTAATAGTAAAGAAAAGTTTTGAAAATTGTCTAACTTTTTTGAAATATTTTTCCCATGTCAGCAATTTGGAAAAAAAAAAAAATTAAATTACTAAAGGGAAAAAGTATTTTAAGTAAAAAATCTTAAAACTATTCACTATTAGAAACATTTTTCTATAAACCAAAACCATTTGCATTTAATTGTCTGAGGAAAAATTGCAAAAAGCCCATATTAATGAAAAACTATAAACTTTATGACCTTTTAATTAAAATCTGAGTCTCCTTATAAATAAACGCTGGTCTTACTTCAATTTCATACTCCAATGAACTAGTAGATTCTCGAAGTGGCTCGAAGATGACCTCAGGATTTGAAGATGGAAGAACTCATTAGCTGCTCGAAGTGCAGGATTTTTTCAGATAAATCCATGATGAGATTGAGAGGTTGGATGCACTTAAAAAAAAAATTCAATGTATGAATATGATATTTATTTATTAATAAAAAAATAACTTGTGGCAATATAAATATAATAAAATTACCTGATGCCTCGGAGGATAATTTAAAATTCCAGATATTTTCCATATTATTATTATTAAAATGGCCAGGTCACCTCCATAATTAGATAAGAAATAGATGTAGTTTCAATATGCTTGGGCCAGGAGTCAAAAAAATATTTCTCTGAAAAGAAAAGAAAAAAATGTGATAGATATCACTTGAGCAAGTTCAATCCCCCGGTTGCCAAAACACATGTCACAATGAATCCCCGTAATAGCCTCTAGAGTCAAAAAGAAAAATAAAGCATTAGGCCTATGTTGAAATAGAAATGTATGAATCCCCAAATGCAGGTTATTCAGCTAGTTTTTATTTTTTATTAGGTTTATATTATTAAAAAAAAAAAAAAAAAAAACTTAAAAAATGTTCATCATCTGATTCAGAAAATGACCCAATAAATGCATGCTGTGCAGCTAGTTTTCAGTCTCTTACGTTTGCTTTAATAATATTAAAAAAATAAATAAATAACTTAAAAAAAATGATCCACCAAATGTATGTTGTGCAGCTAGTCTTTATTCCATAATATTTTACATTACTATTTATTATTAAAAAAAAATATATATCTTAATTCAGTAAACCCACCAAATACAGGTTGTGCAGCTAGTTTTCAGTCTCTGCGTTTATAATATTTATTAAGAAAAAAAAAAAGAGCCAGCTATTATTATTTATTTTTTAATTCCCTTCTGGAGTTTCAACTGAGTTAGTTTTCATTATTTTAATAATGGAAATAGTGATTGATTTTATAAAAAAAATAAATAGGTCTATATAGATATAATTATTTTTTATTAGTAATAAATTCTATCTCCTTTATTTCGTGAAGCTGATGCCTGTGTGTGTGTGTGTGTGGTGAGTAACAAAGGAGTGTCGCGACAATCAAGCTATTTATAGAACTTGCCATTATTGAAAATAAATGAAAAATATTATTTAACCAATATGAATGATTTATAAAATCATTCACTAATATTGAATATATATGTTAGGCCCTATATATATATTATTATATTTAATATTTAATATAATAATACATTCATAATATGATGAAAGAAAAAATTCTTCTAGAGTATGAATTTAAATTATAATTATTGAAATAAATTAACAAGAAAGAATTAAAAGAAAAGTAGAAAGAAACTATTGAGCTATAATTATTTGAATAAAATAATTCTATTGTCTTATTAAAGGATTTATTATTAATAATATTTAATCATTTCTTTCTAGAAGGTTATTAACAGATTTTCTTTCAATTCAAACATTATCCATTTGATTATATTAGTTTCCAGAATATTCCTATAAAGAATAGAATCTTTATGGGATTGGATTTGGTAAATAAAGGATGAAATAATTACCTAATATGCCATTTGGATATTTTGGAAGGAACAGGAGCAGCACAGATTGGGGAGAGAGATTTTGGTTGCGTGGTTGTTGCCCAAGCGACGCCGACTCGACTGCCGGACAGAGAGAGCCAGCAGAGAGGGTGAAGGGGGTGGGGAGAAGGGAGGGAGGGGCGGTCGGCGGCGTCCACTCCTGACCAGGGCGGGAGGGGAAGGGGGGTGGTAATATGGCTTTTATTATTGAAATTAAATAACAATGGAAATGTTTGTTTTGATTAACAATATAAAAATTATTCATTAAAAAAAAAATTAAAAGGATAAAAAAATTAATAATTAGAGGAAAGAAGATGACTATCTGCACCGCACCTTAATTGAAGGTCATAGAAGACCTAAATTTTAAAATAAAATGTATAAATATAAACAATATAATTATGTTTGGAATAGGGATGTTCAAATCTATAAAATTTCAAGCCCATAACACACACATTTACATAGAGTAGTGATCTGATAATGAAATAATTTTATTACATTAAAAGTTATATAAATTGCTTTGATAAAAATAATAATAAAAAAAAAAAATACTTTCTCTCTCTATATATTTTATATATAGGGTAAGAGAAAGTAATAAGTAAGCAAAATTATAAAATTTCAATATTCAGTAAAAAGTTTTAATGAATTTCGCATACTTGCTTAAAAAAATATGCAAATGAAAGATTAATTAAAAGAATTTGTATCGACAAATTTTTCGTGCTAAGACTGTTATTTTTTCTGTTCTTTCTCACGACTTTGTCATCAAAAATACCATATTAGAAAAAAAATTCACCAAGCCCCGAGGGCATTTTGAGTTATTTGCTAAAGTTACGATTTCTCCCATAGCAAATGTATAGAGAAATACCTATGTATTCTTTGCATTTAGATATTCTATGAATGTAAACAAATCTTCAAGCAGGCACTGGGTCAGAATAGTAGTAATAATACATTTCTTGCCCTCGGGGCTTGGTGTAGAGGTTAGCATGCTACCAAACGTCGCGGGTTCGGACCCCAGGCAGTCCGATGATTTTATCTAAGGCATTTGGATACCAGATGGCTTAAATAAGAATGCCTGGACCCCAATATAGATAAATTCATAAATAACGGTTATTGTCAGGGCCGCAGACAGGGGGGGGGGGCAGAGGGGGCTATATCCCCGGGGCCCGAGCCCTCCGAGGGGGGCCTGGGCCCATTGCGCTCCCACCTTAAAATTCTAATAAAAAATAATTTTCATGGTTAAAATTTCAATTAAAAAAATCACTTTCTTGAAATTTTTTTCCTCAGGGGGCCCGGGCCCCTTGAAGCTCAAATTTTTCTTAAAATTTCAATTAAAAAAATCATTTTCTTGAAATTTTTTTCCTCAGGGGGCCCGGGCCCTTTAAGCTTAAATTTTTCTTAAAATTTCAATTAAAAAAAAATCATTTTCTTGAAATTTTTTTCTTCAGGGGCCCGGTCCTTTTAACCTCAAATCAAGTTTGATATTTTTCACGACTCAGGATAGCTAAAAACGCAGATTTCAGTGGCTAATTTAAAAAAAAATTTCCATACCCCCAGATTCCCCCGGAAATCCCCTGTCCGGATCTGGCCTCGATAAATTATTGTAACTCTCTCTCTAAAAGTTGTGTCAAAAAGTGTGTAAAAAATTGTTGGCATGAAGGCCACAATAGCCTTTTATACTAAAAAAACTTTGTTTTTTTTAATGGGGGGGGGGGAGAGGGCCCGTATTAGCAAGTAGCCCCGGGGCCGGTCAAGTCTGTCTGCGGCCCTGGTTATTGTCAAAGTCTTATATGGCCTGAGTTGCCGAAAAGACTGTGTGAATGTGAGTGTGAATGAGAAAAAAGTGTGAATGTTTAAAAAAAAAAAAAAAAAAAAACATTTCTTTTTTAGTCTAGTTGGTAGCGTGCCTAATAGGCAAAGATTTTTATGAAGCTTTTTCACATTGAGGATTTTGGATTCAGAAGTGAATAATAATCTTTGAAATGAATATCTCCACCAAAAACATCGGAGATGCAAAAAGGGGGCATTTTTTTAATTTCACCAGGACTCTGGGCAAAAATAATGCGAGGCGCCCCTTTTTGCATCTCTGATGTTTTTGGCTGAGATCAAAATTAATATTTATTTAAAATAATATAAAATTTAAAAAATATCAGAACCCTTGGGGGGGGGGGGAGGCAGAGGCCACCTCCCTGCCCCCCCCCCAAATAACGCCTCTGCATTTAAGGTCATTTGTACCTCATCTCTATAATATTTATTATTCTGTTTATGTTTGTAATAGTATTGAATTATATAAATGCATTCTTAGCACAGAATCACAAACTCCCCATTCTGATTCACGTAAACTGTATAAATGATTGAATAGAGGGAGATGTTGTAAAACATTTTTCAAAAGATGAGAGATATAAGGAAAAGAATTTGTCAGTAATTGAATTTTGCCTGAGAACATTGATCAGTGATGTTTCAGGATATTGTTCTTGTTGCTGCTTCATTGAATATAAATGGAGCCAATATATTAGAATAGGAGGAGGCGATTAATAACGTTAACGTTTCGCTAACCTCTCTCTTGGTGGTGATGTTGATGCGATGGTGGTGGTGGTGGTGGTGGTGGCGATCTTCGATCCTTGATCGAAAAGAGCGGAGATGGATATCTACTTCGGCCATATAATCGTGTCGATATGGTAATTTATTAGAATCGCCTGGAGAGCAAAAGAGTGGAGGCCACGCAAGCCGGTCTGGTTCAGACCTCTTCTCGTCTCGTCTCTTCTCTTCTTCTTTTTCTTCGTCTTCTCTTCTTTCGTCGTTCTTTCGTGGAAGACACCCACCAACCCTCATTACACGGGAACGCTCCTCTTCCAGGAACTCAACTCTCTCACTTGTCTTCATTCTTAATTATTAATAAAATAATAATTAGCATCATATTGTTCTACAATGTAAAAAAAAATCTTAATTTTGGTGTCTTTTGGGATACTAAATTTACAAATTTCTCTTGTAAATGATAACTATTATGCATTTGTCTACTAAATTTACAAATATATGCGTTCAAATATTTTTTACAACAAAAAATTGTAAAATTACAATTTTCTTCGAAAAATAGGTATGTATTGTAATTTTACACTTAATGTAATTTTCGTTAAAAATTGTGTTGAAATTTTAGAAATCAGCTTGGGATTAATAGAACCACGTCAAATTAGGTAGCTTAAAAAAAGTTTGGTCTTTTTAACAAAATAGTTGAGATGTTTAAGGTGTCGTACAATTTCATATATGAAGTAAAGAATCCAACAGCTCGAGTTCAAATCCCTCGAGGGGTAAGTTTTTTTCTAGTTCGTGTCAAATTGCTTTCTAAAATTACAAAACATTTTCATTCTAATTTTCAAACGGCTTTCAAAAATTACAATACATTTGTAAATGGTTTTTGCAAAGATAATAAATTTAGTATGTTTTTGTGTATTTGCTTCCTATACAAAAATTGTAAAATCACCAAAATGTTTTTTACTATTATAAGGCCATATTTTTTGAAATCCTAATTTGCACAAAACATCCAATAGAATTTACTTCTTTTTTACTTGGCCCCGGATTAACTATCTATTTGGCGAGCTCCGTATTATGATATAGAATTTTGAAATATGCTGAAAAAATTGACCAATATAATAGTATAAAGGACCCCTTATAGGGTCAATAATAATGACATTACTTTATCAGAATCACATGCTTATTAATGTCATTCTCTGTAAAATAATGTCATTATTATTTACTGTGTTAGGGGCCCTTTAAGTCTTGGCGTCCAAAATTTTTTGTGTAAGAAAGGCAGAAAGGTGGCACATTCAAGGAGGGTAATGCGGGTAATAATGATTTATTATATTTTAATTCCGGGCACCTCTGGGCCGCTAGCGTATAACACCATGCTTTAATAAAATAATAAAAAGCTGTTTCAGTCATCAAGGCAACCATACTATTTATATAATAGGAATTTGATTTAAAAAAAAAATCATAGGAATAACATATGTTCGAAATTTTTTTTTTCACCCAAGTGTTAAACAGCTGCTTAATTAATTTAATATAACAACAAGCAAAAGTCTCAAATTTATGATATTGTGTGCTTTTTAACTTTTAACGAATTTCAACATCAATCACATCATAAGAAAAAACGTCTTTCATCTTCTTTCTAATCTGATCTTCTTGATCTTGGCCTCTTATAGTCCATCCGACCCAGCGATAGCGTTTCCTTCAAAGATTTTATTTTCTTTTTAGCGCAACTTATCTGTTTATTTAAAAATTTAATCTACACTTTTTTTTGTTACAGAGGGAAAATAAATTATAAAATATTCAATTTTTTTTACAGAGGCAGTCAGTAGAGAGTCAATATAGAGTAAAAAAATGTTAATCAGTTTTTGTCGACGCACAGTGGGTCAGAATCCAAAAAAGCTGGCCAAAATTCGAAATCTTAATAAATCGATCTGAAATTTGTTACTGGGGGGTTTTTGGGGTCGCTTATTACGGATCCGATGTCAAAAATACAAAATTCAAAATGGCCGAACCAATATGGCCTAATCAAAAGTAAAAATGCTTACAATGTGAAGAATAATTATTAGTTTTTGATAAAATTTGTTGAATAGGGTTATTCAGAACAGGGCCGTTCTTTGAGGGGGCAGGGGGCATTGCCCCCCCCCCAAGGGCTCTGATTCTTTTAAAATTTTATATTATTCTAAATAAAATTACATAAATTTACGTGTAAATAAAATTACAACTAGTGCAAATAAAACAAAATTAAAGAAACATTTACTAAAAAAAAGGTAAAATGATATGAATTATGAATTTTGTATAAAAAATTTTAAGGAGGGGGCGGCAAATTGAATTTCGCCCCCCTTAAAATCGCCCCCCTTAAAAAATCTCCTAGTTCCGGCCCTGATAGGCCTACATTATATACGTTGAAGAGAAGTTTAAACAATTATCCAAGCGCACGAAAAAATTATTTATACCTTTTTTAGTTACGCTAAAATAATATTTCGTATTTTCTTTTTTACAAAAAACTGCATAAAATCTCGTTTCGCAGATATTCGCAGCTGAATTTTTTTTTATTTTATAGATAATAGTTTCACCTTTCATGTCTAGTATGTTAGATAACAATACAACGTTTTACAACTAAACTTTTTCATTAAAAACTAAACTTTTTTTTTGTTTTCTAACGTAAAATTTACGTAACTTTATTACCTTATTACCTTTTTCTGTAAAAATATTGAGTTTTCTAATAAACCCAGTTATATTCTACTTTCTTTCACGAGTTGATACCATTTTGTTAAAGTAAAATCGGTGAACTCTACGAGAAACTATGGCTCTTCAAACATGTGCTTGTTGTTTCTCCTGCGTGGACGTTAGATATTATTTGAGCGAAGGTCAACTTTGAACTAATTTTCAAAAGCAGGCATAAGGGATGTGACTCCAATTCTAACGGATTTTAACACTTGGGTTATCAGTCTAGCCATCCCAGCATATAAAATTTCCCAACTAGAAACTTTATTTTTCGACTTTTGGCCAGCTTTTTGGGATTCTGACCCACTGTGCGACGTCTCGGGAACACATCATTCCCATCTTCAGATCTATTAATTGTTAATATTGCTTAGGTGGATACAAAGCAGAGCATACAAGTATAAAATTTATAATAGAAATGTGTATATCCGTATATACAAATGTATTTTGGAGTTTAGGCTTTCACAGTTGTTATCATTAATAAAAGAATCTGTGGTTTATGTGTAATTATTACATCGTTTCGGCCATTCATTCTGTGGCCTTCTTCAGGTAAATTCAGTTAAGATTACAAAGGTCTGTGACGATCTTATTTGAATTTGATGAGAAAAAACAAGATGGCTGCCGCATCTTGACATGCACGCCATCTGCATTGCATGAGCAACTGCAGCGCCCCTACATAGAATCTGACACGAAATTTAAATATTGTATTTATAAAAAATAGTAGTATACTCTCTGAACTTTACAAATTATTATTAACAAAATATTACAAGTTATATATAAATATCTAACATGTAAGTTTCATAGTTCATTCGTCCAGCAAAATTTATACTGAAGAAAACATGGTTCAACTTGCAGTATAATGCATTACAGATACTCTCAGCATTTTTCAAAAGTATTTATGACATCATTGCATGTACTATACAGTAGTTTGTTGTGGAAAGCGGATATAAAGAAAGAGGAATTCTTAGCTCAGGTAACTCCATTCACATACTCATAAGAGAGACCCCTTGTAGGACATGTACAATAACATGTTAAATAAACTTGAAGAGGCCATTAACGACTTTTTATTAATTATATTAAAAAAAAAACTTTGTTATTTTTACTTTTATTATAAAGAAGCCATTGTAGTGTGACTTCTTCCTCTCTTTTCTCTATTAAATTTATTTTTTTTGATGTCTCTATCTACTAACCCCACTGCACTCTTCCTTTTTTTTTTTATCCAAAAAAATCGTCTTCCCTTCCTTGTTATTGTTGTTGTCTTTTTTTTTCAACAGATGGAATACGAGAAGATGTTAAAAGAAGAAGAATATCAGCTTCCGCATGAATAATTAAAATATAATATGAAAATCTCTCTCTTTCTTTCTTTAGAAGAAGACATCCAACTTGTATAGGGCTAGGATATAAAAATTGAAATCAACGGTTCTGTTTAACGTATGAATAAAAAACAAACAAACAGGGGGTGTGACTAAGTGCATCACTTAACTTATGGGTCATTGCATGGTTAACAGGAAAAATTATCATCAGTCTTTCAAATTGCATTTGTCCCGGAGTTTTCAAAAGGGCCCAATACATTTATTATGTATTCTGTTTATGGGTGACTGATTCTCACTAAACAAGTCAATGAGCAACTCACCCATAAACAGAATACATAATAAATGTATTGTGCCCTTTTGACATCTCCGGGACTAATGCAATTTGAAAGACTGATGATGGAAGAATAAAGTTTTCTCGAAACGTCTCGGTAATTGTAGTAAAATCGGAGGCTTTGAATTTTGGCTGCTCCTGCTCCCTTTCTTGTGTGTTTGTCAAAACTGGCTAAAACGATTTTGATTAAAATTCATAAATCAACTATTTTTTTTTAAATACCCTTTAAAAAGTATATCAGTAAAATTTTAAGTGAAAATTATTTGAAGTACACTTTACTTTACTATAGTATTTCAGATTTTTCAAATTCATTTTTCGGCTTTTCCCTCCATAGAGCCAATGTTAAATCCCTATGGGGATTTGCATGTTAATTTCGATTCAAAAGGGGGTCTCTTTTAGAACTTTTTACACATTTAAAAAAATTTTTCCATTTGCTTATGAAATTTTGTATTTAGGATTCTGTATTGGGTATAAAATATCCAAATATGAGATTAAAATTTTGAAAAATAACTAGAGTTTATTTCAAGCAGTCAACATTTAAAATACACAGAGCCTATGGGAATTTTGAATCAATTGCCTTTTTTAAATGCTTTTTTTTACTTTTTTTTACTTATGAAATGCAAGTGGCCAAGTTAACTAAATGCTAGGGGAAACTAAATACTATATCTCAACACAAAAAATCTGCAGTGCGACCAGTCACACCAGATTTTTGTTTATGGGACGTGTTTTCTAAAAAAAAAAAAAAAATATAATACATATAATAATAATAACAATAAAACGTCTTTTTTTTTACATTTTACATAAAAATTCATATTGCTTATACAATAATAACCCTAAGACCTCTTTCCCCTGGCCGGGTTGGCCGTCGAGGAGAGTCGCTTACAGGAAAAAAAAGCAAAAAAAAAATGCACAAAATCAAAGACTAAAAGAAGAAAAAAAAAAAAATAAATAAAATAAGGAAAGGATTGCATAATAAATTATTTTAAATTATTTTATCCTTATTATTAATTGTTGAATTGACAAGTCAAAAAGTGTCGATAGTTCCACGCACTTTTACAATATTTAATGAGTCTGATGATGTCATTATTTCCACTTAAATAGCTTTTAATATACTATAATAATACATATATTGTGTATATAAATACCGGGTAAGACAGTAAGAATATTCCTTGAATACATCTTTGGGTAAAAAAGAGTCTCAAACTAAATGAAATCTATGTGAGTGTGTGGGAAATAATATTATTATTATATACTACTCCCTATATAAAGCGTGGAATCAAATGATCGATGGATCGCTTGAAGCAAAAATTTTTCACCACGCATATCTACTATTAATAAATAAATTTCGCTCTCTGATTGTTATAATCCATTATACAGTTTAACTCAATTAAATATCAGAAAAAAAAAAAAAAATTATAGGAGAGCAAAATCGAAAAATTATTTTATTTATACCCCCATTATTATACATCGACAGGTCTTTTGAAAACAGTCTATTATGTATTTGTTATTATTATTATTCGCTTTTTTTTGGATTGTTCTCTGTCTTATGATATATAATTAGGGCTCTTGTCGCTCTAAGGTGTCCGTCTGATTGTCCTGTGTGTGTGTGTGTGACCCTTTAAGGGAACTCCACCCTCTAATCATACAATAACGAACGATGGTTGTGTATGCTGCTGCTGCTGCTGCTCCTGCTTTAAAATACCTCCAGGCGATGCTTTCTTTCTTATTTTTTCTCCTTTTCCTTTCGCCTGTCAAATCCTAATTCGATATCGCACGCAGGTAAATGAAAATTGCTCTCGCGTGAGAGACCAAGGGAACCGAATATATTAACAAGAGAAGTTATGTATGGAATTTATATTTTATTCACAAAAAAAAAAAAAAAATTGTTTTATACTTCTCTCATTCATTCCTTTTTTACTTTCTCTACCTATTATATATTAATATATATATAGAGAAAAGTATTATTCATGTCAAAAATTCGATGTCGAGATTTTGATGGATTTCACGTTTTGAGGTCCCCTGAATCCAAAAGTGGTTTTCGCGACATGGTTGTCTGTGTGTGGGTGGGTGGGTGGGTGGGGTGGGTGTGTCTGTGTTCAATTTTAAGCATGAAGGAATTGAGCTATGAGACTGAAATTTTATATTTAAGTTAAACACCCTCCTGGACCGGAAAAATAAGCTTTTAATCAAAATCGGCCAAAGATTACTAGTACTTTACTGATGTACTTTTTCAGTTTTTTTCGATTTTCTCAAAATTCGCTCCAACGATTTTTTTTTAAATTCAAAAATCAATTATTTTTTAGATGCTCTTTAAAATGTATATTCTCATTTTGCGATTGAAATCTTCTGAAGACCACTTTACTCTTGTATTTCATAGGGAAGATAGGAGAAATGGTTGCCATGGTAACAAAATATAAATATTTTCCCATACTTATAAATTTTACATCTGAATTCAAATGTTCCGTACTGTCGGGAACTAATATATGTCGACACAAATCTGGGGACAAACAGGCACAACTTTCGATTACCGAAGGTAAGAGAAGTTGTTCAGCCCAGATTTTTAAGTGTATGATCAAATATTTTGAATAATTCCTTTTTTTTTGTAGAAAGTGTAGTGCCTAAAACTAATAATTACATATATGTAATTATAATTCATAAGGGAGTAGACCAGTCTTTCTCAAAATATGTGTCGCGACACACTAGTGTGTCCTCCCTATTATCTCCTATAAGATTATCTTATAGACTCTCACGATGTAGTAAACACTCGCCTGTTTTTATAAAAAAAATATACATGTGCACAAATTCGTGCCGCAACAACAATGACAACTTTGTGCCTAATTAGTTTATAAACCTACAAGGACTGAGGATGGACGAATAAATTTTTGTCCGAAACGTCTCCTTTTCGGCATCAGAAGGTTCTCTTTATTTGCTGCACCCGTAATTGCTCTCTTCCATTCCATAACATCAACAGCAACTTCTATTCAACTTAACTTAAACATTCAATATGAACAGGCCCGACAGACTTGACGGGCCCCCTCAAAACTCTGTTTTTTTTTTTAGTAGGAAGTAAAAGGCTATTGTGGCCTTCATGCCAACAATTTTTTACACAGTTTTTGACACAACTTTTGAAATAGTTATACATAGCTGCCAATATTTATTTAAATAAAGTTATTTATAAATTTTTCAAAATTTTCTAAACAGAGTTACAATAATTTATCGAGGCCAGATCCGGACAGAGGATTTCCGGGAGAATCTGAGGGTTGAAAATTAGCCACTGAAATCTGCGTTTTTAGCTATCCTGAATCTTGAAAAAGATCAATCTTGATATGAGGTTAAAGGGCCCGGGCCCCCTGAGGAAAAAAATTTCTAGAAAATGATTTTTTTTTTAATTGAAATTTTAACCATGAAAATTTTTTTTTATTAGAATTTTAAGGTGAGAGCGCAATGGGCCCGGGCCCCCTCCCGGGGTTGCCCCCCGCCCCCCCCCCCCTGTCTGCGGGCCTGAATATGAAATAATTTATATATTTCTAATGTAAGTAAATTTAACACAAATCCATATCATTTAAAAATAATTACAATTTAAATAAAACAAGACAAAAATGTCAAATTTTTTATTAACACCAAATTTCTAAAATTTTAAAATAATCTTTCCATTTCAGTTTTTTTCTATCTGTTTTATTGGATCTTCTTATAAAAACAAAATTTTTAATTAATATTCAACTAAACATATCGAGGAAATTAGTTTTGTCCCTCAAAATGAAAATCGACATTTATGTTATGGGAATAATTAAAATAATAACGACATTAAATTATCAGATATTTAGAATCACATATCGATTTTAGTATCATTCCAATCGGAGGTCATTTAGTTGTGTGCAGGCTTATGTGTAGAAAAATCGAAATTTACAAGATTTTTTTGTTGGTCACCTATTACAATTTCTTGAGCTGTATGAAAACATATATGTACGTATTCTGTTGTTTGGTTTTGTAAAAAAATATATCATAAAATCTGCTAATTATTAACCCTATACAAAACGCACCAAACAACCAACACAGTACACATCACCACCAAAAACCACCTTGATGGTACAAGGATAGCAAAAGTATCTATCACAAACCCGACCCGAGTCAAGGACACATAGCTTCTCTGGATATCGATTTTTGTTTCGATCGAAGTACTTTTTTTGACTCGATACTTGTTTTTTCTTTCTGACACTTTTCTTATAAACATTTTCCATACTTTACTCTATGAGTACTTGATTGCCGGTATCGAATGAAAAGTACTCATTCAAAAATCATTTATTTTTAAGTTTTTCGGCATCTTAGGCCATATAGAGAGACTTTAAACGTTATATAAATATTTTAATTACGATTCTGCCAAAGAATCTCGCATATTATTTTATATTTTTTTTCTCTCGATATAAATAGCAATAGGTTTATCTATAACAGAAGTTCGGTCGATATTTTGTGGGATAGACTTTATTCCATCTTATTCCTAATAATTATTATTAATAATGGAAAATTTGATACTTTTTAATAAAAACCCTTTCATTTAATAACATTAAATTTCTAATTTAATTTTTTGTATTATTGCAAACTGTATTTATTAAATTTAAAAAGTGCGCAAATATTACATAGAAAGGCCAATATATAAACTAATAAAAATACTGATCGACAAGGTTTTCTTCACAAGAAATCTGATTAGTGAATTTAGTACATTTTTTTTATAGTGAATTGAGATATGTAGTTAGAATTTTTCCATTAGGCACAGTTTTAGATATATTGAGAAAAAAATTTTTAATAGAAAATGTGCTCTAAAACGGCTCTTATTTTGAATTTTCAAGATTTTTTTGAACACCAGTATACCCCATTGATCTTCCGTTGGGCCCTTTGAACGACGTCAGGAGCCTAAGATGCCAAAAAACTTAAAAAGAGGAAAAATACTCACACTTTAAAAAATACTCGATACCTACTGGTATCGATACTTTTCATCCGATACTTTCTGGTATCGATACTTTCCTTTCGATACGATACCAAGTACAAGTATCGATACTTTTTTCGATACCGTATCCCTAGGTACATAGTGCCGAAATCGATTGTCGAGAGAATAAATAACTGTTAATTTAAAAATTCGTTATTATTTTAATTATTCCCATAACTTCATATAAATAACGAAAAATGGAGAAATTCATCAACGACATTTTTGTCTTTGTTTTATTTAAATTGTAATTATTTATTAAAATGATATGGATTTGTGTTAAATTTACTTGTTAGGAATGTAGAAATTATTAAGCAACTAGCAATATTATGATAAATTTATTTAGAATTGAGTTATTTAAATAGTATAGGGTTCTGAGCCCTCTACACTTGGTATACAAGGCAGGCGGGCGTCCAACTACGCCAATCCCGAAGGCAATTATGAGACCAAAATTATTATATTTAAATCGAGTGTCTGCTTGAGGATTTGTTTACATTCATAGAATACATAAATGCAAAGAATACATCAATATTTCCAATGGGAAAAATCGTAACTTCAGTAATTAATAACTCAAAAGGTTATAGGAATTTAAGCACGAAAATAATTTTCCTATAATCCATATATAAAGTCCTCTTTAAGCATATAAAATTCGGTTTTGAAATTCCAACAGGAAATTGAGAGCGTGACAGACAGACGGTTAGACATTAGCGAATTACATATATTTTTATTATAGATTGTTTTTCGATTAATAATCAAAAAAAATAATTTATTATTTCTTATTTCTTTATATACAAAATTTACCAGTCTATAAATTCCTAACCAACTTGTAATTAAATAGTAAGGCACCTTACTTGAGGTGTTTTTTAGGCAATTTAATTCCTTGTCTTTTATTATCTTAAAAAAAAGAAGACTTCATTTTGGAATCGTGATGGTCCTTATCTTATTCTCCCAATCATTCCTAATCAATGTTATAATAAAAATAAATACTTGACTTTTTTTTTTTTGCAAGAGCGGCGAGATGACGATAAAAAAAAAGGGCAGAAGCAAAAGAAGGCAAGGAGGAATGTCAGTTCATTAGGAGAGAGAGATGATAGATTATTAATTAAACATTAAGGGACAATTGAGCAGCAAAAGGACAATATTTCCCGACTCATCTCTCCTCCCCTAATGGAGGAGGTCATTTATCATAACGTCCGTCCGTCACGGTGGTGGTCCAGTCTCTGATCTTTTGACGAGATAATAAGCCAGGCGACTCGGCTTTTTTTTTTAAATTCACCCGAAAAATATTTCTTTTTTTTTCTCATTGCACTCAAATAATTTAAAGAATAGATCAGGATTGGTAAACAGGAGAAGAAAAATCATCTAATTATTTTTATTCCCATCGTGTTGACGTTTCGATTCCGGTTGGGATCATCCCCAGAACAAATGGGTTTTATATATTGTCTTGCTAAGTGACCATCGTCTCTCTTGACCATTTATTTCAATTGTATATAAACTAATATAATTTATTTATATTTAATAGATATCTTGCTATAAGTTCTGCAAATATTATATAATTGAATTATATATATACCCTTCGGTAATCGAAAGTTGTGCTCTGTGCTTGTCACACCAAATTTTTTGGTTCAACATATATTTAGTTTCCGACAGTACGATAAATTCGAATTTCAAGATGTAAAATTTATAGTATGGGAAAATATTTATATTTTGTTACCATTGTAACCATTTCTCCTATCTTTCCTATGGAGTACAGGAGTAAAGTAGTCTTCAGAAGATTTCAATGGCAAAATGAGAATATACATTTTAAAGAGCATCTAAAAAATAATTGATTTTTGAATTTTAAGCAAAATCGTTGGAGCGAATTTTGAGTGCATCAGTAAAGTACTAGTAGGTACTTTTTGGCCGATTTTTATTAAAAGCTTCGTGTCACGTGCCTGAGCGAAGTCTAACTTAAATATAAAATTTCAACCTTCTAGCTCTTTTCGATCTTGAGATATTTTGTTCACAAACAGACACACACACCAAGAGCGGATACAAGGGGGGGGGGGGGTAAAGGGGGTAATTACCTCCCCCCCGAGATTTGAAAAAAATACTTTTTTTGGAAAAAAAATTTATTTTTAATGTAAAATTTTAAAAATTAATACTTAAAAATTTGATTTGTATTTATATTCTGGCAAACAAGTACAGAATGCGCCTTTAAATTACCAAAATTAAGAAAAAATAGTGTGCTGTGCGACGAGTCACACCAGATTACCCCCCCCGCATCAAGAAAAATTGAAAAAAAAAAAGTAAAAATGATATGAATTTTATATAGGAAATTTTAACGAGGGGGGCGGCAAATTAAATTCCCCCCCCCCCAACAAATCTCCTAGTTCCGGCTCTGCCTTTATGTTTTATGTACTTATTTATAACTTATATAAAAATATTTTTTTTGATAACATCTCAATTTGTTCTAAAAAAACCGATTTATTCGCATGAACGCTCCATTTAAAATTTAGCATGTTTATGCAAATTTATTTTTAAAAAATTAAGATATCCACAATGAAGAAATATAATCTTTTAAATTAGAAAAAAAAAAACTGCATGTTAGTAGAAAGAATTCATAAGTAACTAATAAGTGTTAGTCAAACTGGGTAAGTGCCTTATTAGTTTTTATTTTAATTTAGGAATTTTCTAAAACAATGGTTCCTAACAAAATTTTTTCAAGGACCCCCCCTCATCGGTTGCTATACTGTCAAGGGTCCCTTAAATGAGAATATACATTTTAAAGAACATTTAAAAAATAATTGACTTATGAATTTTAATCAAAATCGTTGGAGCGAATTTTGAGAAAATTGAAAAAAAAAAAAAAAAAAAACTTATAAAAAACATCAGTAAAGTACTAGTACTTTACAATTTTTTTTTTTTTTTTTTTGGAAATTTAATTGTAGGTACCTTTTCCTTTGCTTTAAAAAATAATGTCTGCAAAATTTGTAAAACTCATTTGTAAAACAGACACGCCTTTGAACTAGGAGAATTGTCAAAATTTTCCTAAAACTTTAAGCATTCCCTTTGTAATTGAATCGTTTATTTCAGAAACCACCTAAGTGCGCTTTTTTCAACTTTCGGAAAACTAAAAAAAACTGTTTTGCAGCTTAAGTATAGGTCTTGTCTCCTTCAAATATTTTTTTACCAAATCAAAAACATGCTATTGGGATAATCTAAAAGATGTATTTACCTTTTAGCCCAGTCAAATTAGGGTTTCACCTCGGAATGAAAGATAAACAATTTTGGATGGACCTTTATTTTGGCATTCTAAATGATGTCTCAAAAGTCACATATGATCACGTGTCCGCGTCACGCGGTATTCCAGGTCAAAGGTCACGAAAATCAGTTTTTCGCGAATATCTCGTTTCCTATACCTTAAATGATATTCGGACCTATTATAAAAGTTGTAGAGGATGAAATTCTCTACAATTTATATCTGAAGCATTTTTTTATACGACTAACCGTTTTTGAGGTAGAGCGTAAAGAGTGCACAGCGCATAGCCTTATATGGCTTAATGCACGTAATGTGTGACTCATGGTATTCGTACGGTATTGTAAGTCGTATAAAGTTTATTATTGATTAAAAAACAACTGCCATTATTTACTTACTAATTATTAATTATTTATATTTAATTATCTCTTTAACTCTTATATTTAACTATAGTGATTTTATACTTTTAATTCTGTTTTATATTATATATCTTAATTATATTTTACGTAGAAAAAACATGTACACGAAAATAATATATTTTATTTATATCTTTATTTATCATTCATATATCGCATATGATACATTTGCATGTGGTAAAGCGCGCCTTCGGCTACGCCCCCTGGATCCCCTTGCTCGCCTTCGGAAAGCAAATGCTTCAAATTTATTCTTGCTCATTGTTTGGAAACGTAACTCGCCGAAGGCAGCAATTGCAAAATTCCAAAGTTTCGAATTTCTCTCTCCCGCAAAATTAACTCCTGGGACCAATAACTACATTATTACCCCCCAGCACTAGCTGAACTGTTAAACACAATATTTTGCAACTGCAAGAATGGTTGTCTCCACGCTGGGAATGCAGGAAGTCGGGGTTAAAATGTTCTCCTGCTTGTAGCTAGTGAAACGGACAAGCTTGCCACAACGTTTCAACATATCAAAATAATCCTGATGAAGAGAGTGCAAATGACCACGAAGTCCTTGAAGGTTTGGAGACAAATATTATCGATAACGAGGATGATGTTAACGAATCACAAATTAGTGACCGACCGGAAGAAGAATAAGGGAATTAAGTTCCATTTGCTAAATATGTAAGTAAGGTCAACCAAAATCCACCCAATATTTGAACTGAAATTGTAATAAATGTATCATATGCGATATATGAATGATAAATAAAGATATAAATAAAATATATTATTTTCGTGTACATGTTTTTTCTACGTAAAATATAATTAAGATATATAATATAAAACAGAATTAAAAGTATAAAATCACTATAGTTAAATATAAGAGTTAAAGAGATAATTAAATATAAATAATTAATAATTAGTAAGTAAATAATGGCAGTTGTTTTTTAATCAATAATAAACTTTATACGACTTACAATACCATACGATACCACGAGTCACACATTACGTGCATTAAGCCATATAAGGCTATGCGCTGCGCACTCTTTACGCTCTACCTCAAAAACGGTTAGTCGTATAAAAATGCTTCAGATATAAATTGTAGAGAATTTCATCCTCTACAACTTTTATAATAGGTCCGAATATCATTTAAGGTATAGGAAACGAGATATTCGCGAAAAACTGATTTTCGTGACCTTTGACCTGGAATACCGCGTGACGCGGACACGTGATCATATGTGACTTTTGAGACATCATTTAGAATGCCAAAATAAAGGTCCATACAAAAATTCAGCTTATTATCTTTCATTCCGAGGTTGACCCTTATTTTCACCTAATTTGACTGGGCTATTTAAATTGTACAGTAGCACCAAAAACACATGATTTCAAATTTTGTCGCTTAGGTGGTTTCTGAAATAAACGATTCAATTTCAAATTCCAATAAAACTAGAAATGTATTATTTAGAATCTTTTATTGTTTAAAATTACCCTAAAATTATACATAATTAATAGAACTAATAAGAAAAGATAGATTTTTAATAAACATACCTTCTTCAATTTTAATTATGTTTAAGACATTTTTAAAAAGTAAAAATGTATCATTTTTAAAAATAAATGAAATAAAAGAAGACATTTGCCCCCTTCTGCCCCCTCCTATAGGATGCCAGGGGGGGGGGGGAATCATATTTGCCAATCATATTTTTTACTTCAATTATATAAAATTATATTTAACAAATGTGTGAGTATGTTTAGTCAAGTCCGAATTGAGGAATTCATTGTTTTTAAAGCGCCATTTTTATTATTATTAAAATAAATACATTTAAAAAAATTCTTGCCCCCTTGGGGGTTCTTTTTCACCGATTTTTTCTCCATTTTGCAGCAATTATTTTTTTTTACATAACGGAACAATTTGAGAGGTATCCGCATTTAAAAAAAATGCAACTTGAAAAATAAGGACCACCACACAATATACATAGGTAAGAGAAAGTAAAAATTTTCCCTTAACCCTTTTTGAATATTTTCTTAACTTTATCCTGGTAAAAAAAAGTTAATTTACCTCTTCCATCTTGCATTCTTATCTGTTACTTGACAAGGGTACTGTAATAAATTATAGAAAAGACTACCAAATTGATTGAATAGTCTTAGAAAATAGGGTACCACCTAGAAAATCAAAACTTTCTAATCAGAATTGATATAAATGTCTCGGAATAATAAAATAACTTCACAGGGTGCCGATAGATGAGTAGTGACTGTCTCCGTGGCAAACAAAATGAAATGAAATAATAAAAATTGTTAACGATGGGAGAGAAAGAAAAAGAAAAAAAGAGAAGTCGTTCGCCCCCCTACAGTGGCGGCTCACAAATATCAATAAATAGAAAGAGAGCGAGATACAAGAGTAAATAATGGGAATCGGGGGGTATTTGGTTAGATGTGAGATAACATGACATTCCCTCCACACAAGAAGATACACGCCACTCGTCTCTCTCCTTTTTTTTTAGTCTTCTTCCATCTCTTTCTCTCATGATCTACCTGCGGTCTTTTTTTTCCTATCTTAACAAAAACAACTCAACATTAAATGTTCGGTAAAATGTATAATAATAAACAAGGTGTCCACTTCATTTTTTTATTAACCAATCTTTCAAGCTTTATGATCATATACAAAATTTAAACGAATATATGTGCTTTATCATTATCATATTAAACAATCAAAATCACTCTATATTTTTTTACTTTTTTTCAGCCTGAGGAATATCAAAATTAGGATTTGTATGTTTGTGTACACCTATTGAAGTCTCCAAGAAAAAAATCATTGTTTGGTTTTATGAAACCACGATGCAAGTGAAACTTTTTTCGGATCGTAGGCGTTTAACTGAAAATTTTCAAAAATTATTCAATTAAGGGTATTAAAATCGCGTTTTTAATCTTAACTTAATAATTGGAAAATGGGATTGATAATGGGAAATCAATAGAGGCATGTTAAAAACTGAGAACAATATTTATTTAATAATTGATGAAGATTTGAATCATTTTAAATTATTTTAAAAATTATATTTTATCAATTTAAAAATTGAATAATTAAATCTCACAATTATTTTTTTATAATTCGTCATATATATTAAATTTCAACTTTCATATTTTTGTCGTCACGGTTTGTCACGGTTTTTGACGTCACGGCTTGCAACGCGACATGCTGATAAAAGACCGAAAAAATTTGAGGTCATCAAATGAAAGTTCTACTTTAAAAAACTTCAAGGGACTTTTTCTATTTGTAGGCTATCACAAATATCACTGTTAATGTGATTGTCCGAAATCTGTGGTAGAACTGTAGAGGAAAGGCTCCTCTATTTTAGGGAGGTTTTTTTTTTTGGATCGCTATAAAAGAACAATTGAATTAAAGATTTTAACATAAACGCCAAATATACTTTATTATTCTCCTTAGGGTAGTTACATATCGAAGCACCCTTGCATTCGCCCTCGATGCTTATCTCGCGGTTAGATAATCGATGTGCGTTCAAAGTGGACCCGTTCACCCGTTGTGCGGGTCTGATTAGTAGTCTAAGCCAATCACAGTCCTAGATATCAAATTTTTTTTGATTCCCTTCAAAGCATTGGGGATTGACATTGAGGGTGCGAAGTAAGCATCAAGGTGAAACTGCTTCGTTATGAACACTCTCATATCAATAAACGTATTTGTTTCACCTGCATCTAGGGTACAAGCATCGAGGGTGAACAGTAAGGGTGCGTCGATATGGAAACAGGTTCTCTGAATCCAAAAAAGTGGTTTTCGCGACATTGTCTGTGTGTGAACAAAATATCTCAAGAACGAAAAGAGCTAGGAGGTTTAAATTCTATATTTAATTTAGGTACCTCTCTGGCACTTGACACGAAGATTTTGAACAAAATTGGATAAAAAGTACTAGTACTTTACTGATGTAGTTTTTCAGTTTTTTTCGATATTCTCAAAATTCGCTGCAACGATTTTGATTAAAATTCGTAAATCAATTATTTTTTAGATGCTCTTTATTATATTCTCATTTTGCCCTTGAAAGCTTTTGAAGCACACTTTCCTCGTGTACTTCATAGGAAAGATTGGAAGAAATAGTTGGCAAGGTGACAAAATATATATATTCCCATGTTTATAAATTTTATATCTTTAATTCTAATATTATATATCGGCGGAAACTAAATATATCTCGACACAAAAAAAATCTGGTGCGACAAGAACAGAACACAACTTTCAATTACCGAAGGTAAGAGAAAGTTTTGTGCTGTCCGGCAGTCACACCAGATTTTTTAAATAAGATATTAATTAGGAAATATATTTGTTGGCCTTCCCTAGTTATTTTGTTAATTTCACAGAAAAATCTGATAAAAACCGTACATGTATGCATTAAAGTCTCCTAATATAAATTTTAATTTTAAATAAAAAAAAAGGGCAGATGGATTCTGTTTAATATGATAATAAAATGCTTATTTACTATAAAAAAAAAATGAAAGGAATGTTGATTTTTTTTTATATTATTAATCATTATGGGCCAAATTATCTAAATGTTTATATTCAACTGTGAAAATATGGCGCCAGATGGCTTCAATGTTATCCCTTCGTTTTTACAAAAAAAAAAAAATAACCTCTTTTAATGTTATTCAGATATTGTACCCTTGCCTCATTAACGTCAACATTGATTAGAAGATCTATCTATATATAAAAGCAGATAGGCTTTCAAGTGGTTCCAACTGTCTTTTTGGTGGAACTCACAAAATCATGTCCAACTATAAAAGCCTATAGAATAAGTAATAGTAATTTTATAATTAGAGATGTTTTTTCATTTTTTTTTAAACACTCAAACTTTTTTCTCACTCACATTCACATTCACACAGTCTTTTCGGTAGCTTGGGCCATTTAAGACTTTTAACGATACTCGTATTTATGATTATATATATATCCAGGTATTCGCATTTGGTATCAAAATGGGGTTTTTTAATTTCAAATATTCAAAAAATGCAAAACTAATAGTAATACAGTATATATTTAACAAACAATATTCTTTTATATAT
>JAKCPI010018984.1:0-132913 GCA_023213315.1 Euborellia annulipes | reverse complement strand
ACAGTCTAATTTTGCAGCCATAAACATGAGAAAAAATCAAATATCCATGCAAATGTATTTATTGTAAGATTAAAACATAATTATTTTCTCATTTTAATCAATTCAAATAAAAATTAATCCTTTTGAACATAATCCACAAAGGATTTTTAATTAAACGATGAACACATTATGTATCTAGAAATTGTAAACTAAATTTAAAATGGTGTATGAAAGTAATTTGCGAGAGGATGAGACATCCTCCCCTACCAAATGGTTGGTTAATTGAGCCTTGCAAATGGAGCCTCCTTTGAATGTCCGTCTCTCTCTATTGATTCGAGGCGCTTTCAGTATTCAGCCCTGTTTTAATAAGAGAAGAGTCATGCTGACTGACCCATAAGTTGCCTGATCATATTCATCTGCTTGTTCTAACATTTCGAATATACTCGGGATAAAATTAAAACCACCTTTGAAACACACAAAAGTTGATTCAGGAGGTTTTAAAAAAACGAATTATTTTTTATATTGTAATAATAAGTAATTAAATCCAAGTTATTAAATGAGACAAAAAAAGGTTAGAAACAGTTTCTCCGTCATAAAAATTTATAAAATATAAAAAAATACAACTGAATTGTTTAAAGTATAAAAAAAAGAGGAACATTTAAGATGTCGGTTCCTCTCAGAGATTTTTAATAAATTGAATTCATTTAAGAAATTGAATAAAAATTCCATTTTCTATGTAAAAATTATGATAGCAATTTAAAATAGAGAAGATTTATATCTCGTTTGAAGAAAGTAAAAAAAAGGCCTTTATCATTTAATGATAGGAATCAATTCTATTCCGCCATTATCATTGACACTCGTTCAGATGATGGCCTCAGGATAGAATAATAACATAAAGCTGGGCTCTTTCTATCTTTTCTTGGAAAAGAAAAAAAAATGGAAAGATGTGATCGAATTCAAGAGATTTTCGGGTGGTCAGTCTGCTGATGTCGGATTGACTTTTATCCACCAGCAACTTACCTACATCTGCTGACGGGCAACCCAAGGGTCTGTTTTTGCAAAGACTAGATCCCAAGAGATACAGGCAAACCATCATGCGAATTCCCAAAAATAAACTTGGCGATAAAAAAAAACTTTTTGATGTGACTGTTTTTAAATTCAGAACAGAACCAAAGAATCAAGATTTGAGTGTAACAAGATCATTTGATAAAGTTTGACTGATATCATGAAAACAGAGATTCGTCAGATTTTTGCAGATTGAAAAAAAATTGGTGTGACTGCACAACAAACAACTTTCTTTTAACTGGAAAGTTGTGTTCTGGGCTTTCATTCCATTTTTTTTACTAGTATATTTAGTTTCCAGTAGTATATTAGAAATCAAGATGAACATTATAAACAGAAAAATATTTATATTTTGTTACAACAGAATCCTAACCATCTTACTATATATTTCCTATGAAATACAAGAGTAGAGTTTGGTTCAAACAATTTTTGGGGGAAAATGAGAATATACATTTTAAAGAGCAGCAAATTATATAATAATAATAATGATAATATGACAATATGTGAAGTGGCTGTTGTATATCAACAATAGAAGAGGGAGCGGGCAGCCAGGAAGTAAGCCTCTACGAAATGAAACTCAAGAGTAGTGGACTACTCTTGAGTTTCATTTCGTAGAGGCTTACTTCCTGGCTGCCCGCTCCCTCTTCTATTGTTAATAATGATAATAATTATAAAAGTTTGTTTGGTTACTGAAAAGTAGTTAAATGACAATTCACTATTAGATTTTTCGATTAATTGCTTCAGATATTCTCCAGAGTGAACTCTGCTTACGTAGTTAATTTGTTGATATATTAAAATGGATGTTCCGCTGTAGTAAAGCAATGAATCGAAAAATCCATTAGCTTGATGGGTTGCTAAACAAAAACGAATGCAAATTTTTGTAAACGCCCTATTTTAAGAGACCTCTCTGGTGAAAGAAGAACCAAAAAAAGAGTATTAAAACAAAATGAAATAAAAAATCTCGTGCCCGGTATAGGTTACAATTTTTTAAAATACTTGAAATAATAATTTTAAAAAAATATTTCTCTGCTTCCCTCAACAAAATCCCTTTTACTTTGATTTATTCAAATGCTTCTTTATTCTATTATTTATTCATTCAAAACGAGAAAAGGCAAATTGAATGTGGGCGTTTTTGTGTGACATTTGAAAAAGTTCAAAAAAATAAAAAAAAAAGTGGATGAGTTATAAATTCTACATTTCTTTTAATTAATAAAATTAAAAATGAATTGAATTAGGTGATGAGTTATTTCATTATGAGAGAAAAAGGAGATATATTTTAATAGGATATTTAATTACTTAAAAAAAAAAAAATTATCATAAAGTTTAAAAAAATAAATTTTATATTCGCTTTTCCAGTCATTAAGTAGATCACTCTCTTTTTATCATAGGGGAAAGTAAAATTCATTTTATATACACATAGAATTAATTTATCGGAAAAGACGAGTCTTGAAATGAAATTATGAAAAAGTTTTTTTGGAGTAGGAGAAAGTTTGCTTTCGTTCGATTGGTGGCCTGGGCTTAGTTGAAGGGGTTGAGTTATCCCGAGGGATGATTGTGGGATCAGGCCAACCTAGGGGGTATTTTAAGGACTTTCTCTCTCCGGCCCTTAAGGGTTGTTCTCGACGGACACCGCTGATTAAGCAAGGCTAGGCTAGATAGCGGATGATCCGCTGACAGGAATCTTTCAACCCCACGTCCCATCTTTTTTTTTTATCTTCCCCCTTAACTTTTTTTTTTTAATTTTTACTCTCTAAGCATTTAGCTTGAAAGACATGATTTTTTTTTAAACTAATTAATTTCTCCCCGTTCTTTGAAGTATGTAATATAAAAAAGACCAGTCGGTGCGCTGTTTATAATTAGAAAATTATAGCGCTATTAAAAATAACGAAACAGTAAAAGTTCATTTATATTAATAAAAGAGAAAAATTTCTCTGGAGTTTGAGACCTTAGGACTAATAATTTATTTAAATTAAGAAAAACAACTTGGGTGATTACGATCAAAAGCAAAAGGTTGCTTTGTCCAAAACATGCTGATACTTAGAAGTAACAATTCAAAAAGCATATTAATTTATTAATTTGTTAGTAGGGAAAAAAAACTTATATTGGTATTCAAGCGTGTTAATAATTATAAATGTTTAAAGAAAAAAAAATTAAATTAATTTAAAATAGTTATTAAACAAAAAAAGTTTCGCACACCACTCAAGAAAATATATCAACGCCATCGGGGTTATTTATCATAACCATAAGGTGGGGGTAGATTGCTAGGAGAAGTCAGAAGGGGAGAAAGCGAAAATCTTAACGTCACTTTAGTACTACAATTAGGTAACTAATTTTTTCAATTTTAAAGTTATAGTTGCCTAAGTGAAAAAAAAATCTTAGCCAAATACATATTTGTTGATATTAGATAAAAGTATGTCCTGCGAGATAACCAGTTAGAGCTCTAGATGAATAGACCAAATTTTATTTTTCGATTTCTCTAAAATTTTTGATTTGATATTAATAATTCACCGAGAAGGGGATATTTTCTGTAAAAACGGCCAAAAAAAATATAATTACAAAAAAAGGGGGCTTGGTGTAGTGGCTAGCATTCTGGCACTCTATACCAAGGGTCGCGGGTTCAGATCCCAGGCAGTCCATTTGGATACCAAATGGCTTATGGCTGAACCCTAAATATTGATATATATATATAAATCCATCAACTGTTATCGTCAAAGGCTTAAATGGCCTAAGTTGTCGAAACGACTGTGTGAGTGTGAGATGAGAAAAAGTGTGAGTGTTTAAAAAAAAAAACAAGAATAAAAAAAGTATTTAGTTTGTATCTTAGGTCTTTTAAAAGAACAATGGTCTTTTTCTTTTAAAATTGTTTGTGTAAGCAACTGGTCAGCTCCAATTCCCTTGTCAGCATATTGTTGGCGGATTGGTTGCATATACTCAAGGCTCAAGCTCCTAGACTGGTACTTAATTATTTCTCTTTTTCTATCTAAACTGCTTGCATAATTCTTAAATGTTCTTTTATAACGCTTAGAAGTTTAGGGGGTTTTTCCAAACAGTTCTAGAGGCTTTTATGTTTTTTTAATTTTTTTTTCACTAGCTTCGAGTTTTGGAAATCTCTTGATAAAATGAATATATATTTGTATAATTTTAAAAAATATATTCATGTAAAATGCAAATGATTGTTTGCTTTCTTTTTCTCCCTTGTTATGTTTGGAAAATAAAAATTCTTTTGTTTGAATGAGGGACAAAAAAAAGAGTTGTGGTATTTTATTAAGTGACATTTCAAGCATAGCTAATAAAACAATTAAAAACGATTCGAATTCCCCAAAGAGATAAAATATCGCGCGCGATTTTTTAGGGTCTCCGCCACCCCCCTTCCCCCTGCGCCTTAAAAGTCAAGCCTTACGCTCGGGCAGACAGGGAGAATACGCAAATGTTGCTCTGGCATTTTTCTGCTTTTTTTTTTTAATGAAACCAAATCCGAGCTACAATTCCATTTTAATTATTTTAGAGAAATTCAAAAGCTGATGGTCGGGCGGTTGGTTTGTTCTGTCTTGTGGAATCAAATTTCCTCTTATTGATAAAAAGACATTGTCATTGAAAAAAAGGATCAGTGAGGATGATTTCAAATTCGTTTTTGTTTTCACTCTTCTCCTAAAGTCTTCTTATAATAATGGAAAAGTCAAGAAGAGGTCTATCCTGATCCTAATAGAATATTAAGACCTTAGAACTTGTGAACGATCAGCGGTTTTTGTAAAAAAAAAAAAATTTAGAAGAATATATTTCCGAGATTTATGGATAGGCAGGCATTCAAACAATCCAGTAGAGAAAAAGGAAAGCATAAAATTATTTTTATAATTTAACAATATTGCAATAATATTTAAAAAATTTTGCCTTTTTTCTGAATATCTGAAAAATTATGGCTTTCACAGTTTCAGTTTGTTTTTCTTCTTCTATTTTGACCTTTTCCCAATGTGGGTAGGCAAAATTAATTTATAAAAATTGAGACCGAGAGAAAAGCAACGAACTATGACATGAAAGAAGGGGAAAAAAAGGCTGACATAAAGGAAAGGAAGAAATGCCAGCCTTAGCTCGGGTAACTCGTGGTCACCATCCACATACTCACTAGAAGTGAGCCCCTGAGTGACAGTTGTTATCATTAATAAAGGAATTTGATTTTCGGTTAAACAGTGGTGTATTTGTAAAAATTACAATGTTTCGGCCACTCATTCTGAGGCCTTCTTCAGATACAATTCAGTTAAGATTACAAAGGTTGTTAATTCTGTGACAATCTCATCTGAACTAGTTGAGAAAACTGAACTCAAATTACTCAACAACCTTTGTAATCTTAAATGAAACCTGAAGAATACCACAAAATGATAGGATGAAACATTGTAATTTTTACAAATAAACCACAGTTAAACAGAAAATCAAATTCTTTTATTAGTCAGAAAAATTAGTTTGTAATTGGTTCCTGGAAGATAGCCAGTAAGTTCTTTTATTAGGGGCATTTAGTGAATCGGCCATTTGGGCTGTCTATCTTCCAACAATCAAAGATACACAAATTACTACAAATACTAAAGATTCGGTCTCTTTTAATCAAATATAGAACTTTTCCTCTAAATAGATTTATGCACTGATTACATTTAACAAAAGTATTTGTTATTAAAAATTGTGTATGACGTCAGAGCTGAATCAACGAGGGACAACATTCAAAATTAATTGAGCTTACAACAACAACAAAAAAAAAGCCAGTTGTTTATTTTTATTCAAGTTATTTTAAATCTATAAAAGTGGCTCATGTTTAATTGCTTAAAAATAAATGAAAATGTGATTATCATTTAAATGAATGTCATTTATTTTAAGAGGAATAAAAGGAGACAAATTGTGCTTTAAATTTTGTAATAAAGACTATCTGGTACTAAATTTTAGTCTTATCCCTAATGCTTTTGGAATAAATAAATCAATCAAAAAAATAAAATAAAACAGAAGGTGGGATTTAGCTTCATTTCCCTTTCATTCATTAAAATAAAAAAATAGTTCTTACGGTCCTGGGAAATTATTTGAACATCTGTGTCTAATGTAGTATTGAAATCCAAGTCCTAATTATAAATATTTCATAATTTTAAATAAAATAAAATTCTACAGGAATATCTGTGTAATTAAATCAAGAGGACGGAAAAAAATTCGTGTATTTATATATTAAAATGAAAAGTAATAACGATAATATATTCCAATAAGTAGTATTATCTATAAGAAAAGAAGAAGAAGAATAAGTTAAATATTTAATATTTTTAATTTAATTAAAGTTCCTTTCACTGCGTTCTTCTCTTTTCTTATTCAATATTCCAAAATGATAGCGGTAATAAACATAATTTAAATGTTCATAATTCGAATTTACGTGCGCCCTCTTTTTTTAATATATTGTCCTTCTTATTAAATTCATAAAGAAAATAAAATTAAAAAGTGTTTTAGAAAGAAATTAAAAGAAAAAAGGATATTAACTCAAGGAAATTTAGATTAAAGATACAATTTAAAAAATCATACTGGGGTCGTTTTGAGTTCATTAAAGAGACAAGGGAGGGTTGGGGATATGGCATCAAAATGCATGAAAACAAATTATATGAAAATAGTGTAGTTTCCTTTTGTGGCTGTTGATTTTTTTTTTTACAGTCTTTTCGGCAACTCAGGCCATATAAGACTTTAGACGATAACCGTTATTTGAATATATATGTATTTGGTGTCCAGGCATTCTTATTTAAGCCATTTGGCTGTTGATGTTTGAGGGGATGGAAGAGTAGCAGTCAGTCAAGGATGAAATAAAAAATTTTTTATGACTTCTATTTACATTTCATGTCATTCATCATTCCCTTCTTCAAAACGAATAAGTTGTCATACAGTTGGCATGTAAAATATATAATAATAATAATAAGAAATAATGAATAGATATATAGTAAGCCCTTTGTTCCTGTATTGATTAATTTGAACTTTGAGTCAACGGAAAATAGTACTATAACAATAGTATGGTATGTATGGTTTATATAAAAAATGTACATGATGGAATTTTTTCACTTCTTTTCCCTAAATTTAGCTCTCGAAAATACGTAAGAATCACCCTTTAGATTCCAAACAATTTTTACATCGCAGGCTTGTGTTATTAATATTATTATATTATAAGGGGAATTTTTAATTATAGACCACATTTTTGTATTAATTATTTATTAAAAATATAAATACACTACAATGTTTCGACTGCTTATTCTGCAGTCGTTTTCAAGTACTGTGCACTTGCTCCGACTCAAGTGAAACTAACGGACAAGACCGTTATGTGCCCTTTTATTATTTTATAGCTACTCTACATGCCATCTGTATAAGAACGTATCCGTCCTGAAGAAGAGAGACTCGAAACGTCAAAGATAAGAAGATATTTTTTTTATTGATACATTTCTACTCCATGTATGTAATTACATAGCAACAGCAACAAAAAGAAACTATACCTTTTCATATAATTTCGTTCAAGACCTTCCTTCTAAAAGAAATCAAAGCTCAGAACTTTTCAAAATTCCCCTTTTTTACTTTCTCTTAGCCTATATATGAAATATATAGAGAGAGAAAGTATTGCGATCATGTCAAAAATTCGATGTCGAGATTTTGATGGATATACATGTTTTGAGGTCCCCTGAGTCCAAAAAAGTGGGTCCCGCAAATTGGTCTGTGTGTATGTATGTATGTGTGGACAGATTTTTAGCATGAAGGAATTGAGCTACCGGATTGAAATTTTATATTTAACTTAGGTACCTTCCCACACGCTCAAAATAAGCTTTTGAACAAAATCGGCCAAAAAGTACTAGTACTTTACTGATGTACTTTTTCAGTTTTTTTTCGATTTTCTCAAAATTCCCTCCAAGGATTTTTTTTAAAATTCAAAAATCAATTATTTTTTAGATGCTCTTTAAAATGTATATTCTCATTTTGCCGTTGAAATCTTCTGAAGACCACTTTACTCTTGTTCTTCATAGGAAAGATAGAAATGGTTGCCATGGTAACGGAATTTAAATCTTTTTCTTTTTATTAGATTAAAAATCAATTATTATTTAAATTCCCATTTTTTTTTTAAATTTATTTGTGTCTTTAATTGTTTCAAAGAAAACATATATGTCTCTCTCTCACTTGCAAACATTATCGTCTCTCTCTACTCTTTTTAAATTCCCTTTCCACCTTATCTTCGCATAGAAACAATGTTAATTTCCTATAGGGATTTGTATGTTAATTTCGATTCAAAAGGGGGTCCCCTTTGGAACTTTTTAGACATTTAAAATTTTTTTTTCCAATTCTTATGAAATTTTGTATTTATTTACGATTCTATATTGTGTATAAAATGTCCAAATATGAGATTAAAATTTTGAAAAATAACCATAGTTTATTTCAAGCAGTCAACATTTAAAATGCAAGTTTGAAACTAAGGTGCTATGGGAAACTAAATATATCTCGACACAAAAAATCTGGTGTGACCAGCACAGTGCGCAACTTTCTCTTACCGAAGGGTAAGAGAAAGTTGTGTGCTGTGCGCCAGTCACACCAGATTTTTTATATTGTTATCCTATAGCCATGTATTATTCTTTCGATCCGCAGTCCTACCACTTCAAACAAATTATAATTTGTGAGAATCTGATGAATAATGTGATGAAAAAAATAATGAAACACAAAACCTGTTAGTATTTTCATTGAATGTGTATATAATTCCCAGAAGAATCATAAACCATTAAAATCTAATTTTTTTTTATTAAATGATAAAGAACTCAACTCGGATGATAAATACAAAACCTTTCTAAAATCCCTATCCTTTTCACTTTATATTGAATCAATCCTCTTTGAGAGATCAGAGATAAATGAAATAAATACATATAATATAAAAGAATTCAAATAAAAGAGAAAAGGGGATGAGATCAGGAGTTTAAATTGAAATTAAGCTCCTCTCTTCGTATCGACATTTTTTTTTACTAATTTTATCAACGTAAAAACCCTCTTTAGTATGCAATTTGCTCTTAAAGGTATTAATATCGTATAACGTAAAAGACAATTAGAATATGAATCCAGAGGATGAAAAAAAAAACAAAAAAAAAAAAAAGTAAAACTTCAGCAAAGTTTTAATTAATCTTTTAAGGGGGAAAATCTTTTCTAGGTAGAAATTTATTTTTATTGCTAAATCTTGTTTAAAATTCTCAAACGCTTTAACAAATTATATTAAACAAATACATAGGAAAGACTTTCTATATAGGAAATTATTCGAACTCAGTAGGCCTATATGTATATTTTAAATTAGTGTAGAGTTCATTAGAACTACTGCTATAGAAATGGTAAAAAAATATCCTCATTAAAATAGCGGATACGAGCCAACACTGAGAGGGTTAATTTTTTAATTTTCAAAATTGATTAAATTTAGCATAGAATCTAGGAGAAGAGACGGTTTAAGTTCTTCGGCATCTGAGGTCTTATAGACTTTAAAAAATAACTTGGTATATTAGATAATAATACATGTGATCTAGGCATATTTATTTTACGAAATGAAATATTTAATTTTTTTATATTGCTAATTAATATTTTTTTTAGAATCTCATTTTAGATTTTATTTTTTAGGGGAATCAAAGGCTTGGTAGACCGTCAGTTTGCCTGGCTCTCCCTATTGCTTTTTATAAAATATATAATTCAAGTTGAAGAACCCCAGAGTAGTACTTGTTAGTTAAAAAAAAAAAAAAAAAAAAAACATTCGAAATATTCATCCCATCCAACCTCTAAAAATGTCTAGTTATTTAAAAGATAAACATACCCCGTATTCCTATATAAATATGATTCTACTCTATATACCAATGGTATACATTTTTCAAGTGTACTCTTTCATATCTAGGAAAGTAAATAATCTAATATTTTAATGGATTTTCTGAATGAGTTTGAATGGAGAAAAAAAATTCAAACAAAAATTTTCATTATTTGGAATTTGTTTAAAGTTATATTCTATTAAAAAAAATTAATTATTAGTATGACTTTAGCAGTAAATTTAATTAGTAAATTAGTTTTTTACAAAGTGATAATATGCTTGGTTATTAATCAAAAACACTAAGTATTATGTTTCATTATTTAAAATTTATTTAATGTTTTTTTGGGCGATTGATGCCATTTAGACCCCGTCCATATTTATTTCAATTGATTGAAATAATTTTTTTTGCCTGGGACGGAATGAAAACCCTCAACCAGAAGCTAATGATCTACCTCTGATCCATAGGTCAAGGGCTTCATTAAATTCATTGTAGTAAGAAAAATAAAAGGCCGTGCAGCAATGTTTATTTCTTTATTAAAGAACCCACATCGACGTTTCGGTCTACTATTCGACCATCTTCATTGCTAGAGTTCAGTCAATAGAAAAACCTCTTACGTTCTTTGACAGACATTTCATAAAATTATGACGACTAAAATTATGAAATGTCTGTCAAAGAACGTAAGAGGTTTTTCTATTGACTGAACTCTAGCCATGAAGATGGTCGCATAGTCGACCGAAACTTCGCTGTGGATTCTTTAATAAAGGCGGCCTTTTATTTTTCCTACTATATATTGATTCAGCTATTCACCTCGCTAACATTAAATTTATTGGTATAAATACTTGATGTCTTTAGAAGTCACACAATACATCACCTAGTGTTTTTGAATAATTTTAATTAATTTTATCTATGATGATTTGTGTGGTATGTCTTTGTGAGTGAAATTAAAAAATAATTCAATTTTATAAATTTAGAGTAATTAAATTTTTAAAATATTTTTTTAGTTATAAAAAGATACATTAAGTTGTCACATGGGTTAAAAAATTAAAATTAAATCTCAAAATTATTGTGAAAAATTAATAATCAATATTAATAAGTGTGCCTAGTATTTAAGCCATTTGGATACCAAATGGCTTAAATAAGAATGCCTGGATCCCCAATATGTATATTAATTAATAACAGATATCGTCAAATTCTTATATACCCTGAGTTACCTAAAAGACTGTGTGAATGTGTGTGTGAGTGTTTAAAAAAAATATCATGTATCAGATGTGTCGTGGATTAAAAATAATAATAGTAGTAATCGTTTATACTTTATAAGGCTTCAGATGCGGAAAGGCTTAAAAAAATCATATTAAATTTTAATTTCCAATATTTTTTGTCAATTATATGGATAGAGAAAAAAAGAGACGGATAACTGGGCTTAGCAGGGTCAAAAGGGATATAATCGAGCTTGGCTTGTCGGAGATATCGGCCTTAGATAGGGGTAGTCGAGAGGGAGGATTAGAGAGGCTGACCCCGCACCACGGACTAATGGCAAGAAAAGAAGAAATAATGATTTCAATAAGAGGAAACCTATTATAGGTATAAGGTATATAAAGGCATAATGCCTTGCCTACCTCCGATTCCTCCATCATCTCACAAACATCAAGAGACATCCATCTTACATGAGGTATTTAGAATATCGAACTAGCAAAACGACAAAGATAAAATAATTGATTTTAATTTACTAATTCTGTATTATATATCTACCTCTGGCAAAAAAAGACAATTTTTAATTGTTTATATTTATTTTATGATATCATCTTAAAACCACAATACCATAAATCTAAAATTAATTGTAACAATAGTTTATGTCCGGCCATTACCCCCGTAAACCTCAATAGTCTCTTAAGTTCAGTTTTCTTCCGATTAGAACGGATGAGTTGTTATTCTATCTGGCAATAACCATTACTACCACAGCTATCATTGATAGTGAAATCGTCTTGGGATTGTTTGTAAGGATCATTGATCCCCCTTTTCGACATTAACCCCTTCAAACAAGGCTGACGAGTCAAGGACCTCTCTCATTGAGCATTCAACCACTTTGCAAAACTTTATCATTTTCGTACTCCTATCCCGTTTTATTGGAATATTTGGATAAATTTAAAACGTATTTTTCATTTAATTTAAAAAACTTTTGATTTTTTTTTTTTTTTTTTTTTTTTTGAGACAAAATTTTGAGAAAAATATTAAAGTTTTGGTAAAAAGTTCAATATTTGAATGTATGGTGAACAGCCTCATAGCTCAATTCCCTCATTCCCACCCACAGACCATGTCGCGAAAACCACTTTTTTGGACTTAGGGGACCTCAAAACGTGAAGATCCATCAAAATCTCGACATCGAATTTTTGACATGAAAACAATACTTTCTCTCTCTATATATTAACATATATAGAGGTACGAGAAAGTAAAAATAAAATAGAACATATTAAAAATGATGTAATTATAAAACCTTGGATTTCAAAGGTGTCGTTCAATAATACTAAAAAAGGGTGAAAGTCAATAAAATAATTTAGCCTTTTTTGAGAAGTAAATTAAAAGTAAATACTATTAGATATTGACTCAAACAAAAAGATAACTTAAAACTTAAAAAAAAAAATATTAAAAAAAAATTCTGGTGTGATAATCACACAAAACACAAATTTCTCTTAAATTGGTAATTGTAGTTTAGTTAAATGAGTAAAGGGACTTCAAATAACTTTTAGAGCAAAATGAGAATATAAAAACATCTCAAAAATAAGTGTTTTAAAATGTGATTAAAGTGTGATAAATGTATCACGAATGTGTTCATGATTCGTATTATTATTATAATTATAGACCACATTTTGTTATTAATTATTTATTAAAAATATAAATACTGTACGTTTCGACTGCTTATTCTGCAGTCGTTTTCAAGTGTATTTTAAAATGCACGTAACGGTCCCTTAGAGGTTAGTTCGCTTGAGTTGGAGCAAGTATACAGTACTTGAAAACGACTGCAGAATAACCAGTTGAAACGTTTTACAGTATTTATATTTTTAATAAATAATTAATAACAAAATGTGATTTATAATTAAAAATTAAAAGTATTCTGTGAATTACAGTATCTTTTGAGAAAATAGAAAAAATAAATAAAAAGTACATTAGTAAAGTACAGTGAAGGACAATATTAAGTCCCACTCATGCGTTTTCTACTTGTGATTATTTCATTGTTTTTAAAAAAATATTATATATTTTTTAATGGAAACTTTCATGGTTCAAACCTAGAAAATTTCCAATAAAGATTTTAATTTTCTTTTATAAAAACAATGAAATAATAACAAGTAGAAAACGCATGAGTGGGACATAATATTATCCCTCACTGTACCTAACTTAAATATCAAATTCCAGCCTCCTAGCTCTTTTTGTTCTTAAGATATTTTTTCCACAGACAGTCAGACTATTTTGCGGGACCCATTTTTTGAATCCATGGGACTTGAAAACGTGTATTTCCATCTCAACCATCGAATCCAATAGAAAGTACTCTCCTACTTATAATATATATAGGTAGGAGAAAGTAAAAAATTATGCCCATTTCTCATTTAATTAATTTAAAAAAGAAATTAATTAGATAGTACACTAGGCAGGCTCTGAATGATGGTGGAGAAGGAATAGATTAATTTTATTAAAACAACATTTGCTTCATTAAATTCATTAGCGGAATTAAAAATTAAAAAAAAAAAAAATTATCTGCATTTATCAAAACTAATCTGTCATGCAACTTACGAACTTGGCCCCAGGAGGGAGAGTTGCTATATCGATTGAGCACAGGAAAAAAAGAAGCTTACCTGAAACAAAGAGAAAAAAAAATTACAAATTGTTAAGAGTAGGGTTCTAATATGGACATTAGGACTCTTTTTAGAAAGCATACTATATACAGCCAAGGGAATTATTTTCCCATTTAAGATCGATTTTAGAGCACATTTATTTTTTTCCCCTCTTCACGGTGTGGAAAAATAAAAAGAAAGGAAAAGGATAAAAGCTTTATATAATAATAATAATAATCATATTTGTCAATTCTAATTGATGTTTGATTTATAGATTTGGTGTAATTTGGTAAAAAAAAAAAAAGTCTGAGAAATACTATATGGAAATGAAAGCATGAAAAAATAACCGAAAGAAATATTTTTATTCTTACAGTATTTTAATTTATTGAACAATGTTGTCTATTCCAGTATGTGATATTAAAATAATAATTAAATTTAAACTGGTAACCGTTGACTTCAGTTGAAACATAATAATTTAATCAGGAAAATAAAATTAAAAAGACAAAATTAATTATATCTAATATTTATTAGTATATAATAATAATATATTGAAACATATAGCCTAGTGTTTTTTAATTTACCTTTTTGAATAAATAAATTTTATGTTATCCTTTGAGAAGTAAGAATTAAAATAATTAAGTATTTTTTTTTTTCTATTTGACCGTTGAGTACAGCACAGTTTTTTTAAATTATTGTACCGAAATACAATTATTGTTATCATAAAATATACTATTTCTTATACATATGAACAAACATTCATGCAAATTGATTCATAATCATAAGTGTCAGTCTTAGTTCAGGACATCTCGTGGTTGCCATCTAGGTACTCAAAATGTGAGCCCCTGAGTGGTAATAAATTTGTTTTGTATATACCAAAGTATCAATTTCAAATCTATTAGATTAAGATGAATGTTTAAAGGTTCATTAAAAAAAAAACTCCATTAAAAAAAAAAAGAGGAAATGGAATAATTAAATAAACAAATTAACGTTCGTGAATTTATTAGCACTTAATCATTTTAATATTTATCCATTAAGTTTAATTTTTGATAAATTTAATTCAAATTTAATGACATAATTCATTTGTCTAAAAAGTAGAGCAAATTTACTGCTAGGTTAGATTTAATCATTTTTTTTTTATCTTAACAGTCAGTCGATGCAAATTGGTTAGAGGTGTTGCCAGGTTTAACACTCAAAAATAGCGAGAACTTCGTCATAGAGATTAGTAATTAATAATTTAATCAGACATAAAATTTTCGCTTTTGAAAAAAAATAATAGACCCTATATTTTTTAGCTCCGAGATATAGTTGAAATTGAAATGTTTTACTAAATTCGCTAAAAAATTTAGATTCAAGCCCTTGATGGCTTTGGATTAAAATAGAGCAAGTGCTACTGCGATGGCGAATTCGAATCCATTATTGACGTGGGAGAGCGGGGTACTTTGGCACACGGGTACTTTGGAATTGAGGAAAATTGAAGTGCTCAAAGTAAAGTTTTTAGTTGGTGTATGACATTTTTTTACTCTGTGAGAATAAATTGAAGGTATGTGAATATTATACATATTTGTTTTGGTTCAAACACTGCCCAAAACCTGGTAAAAAAAAATCACAAGTGAAAATTGTGTAAAAGTACCCCCGCTCTCCCCTATAATAGAGTTTGAACTAACACGGGTTCCCTCCCATTCTCATGTTCTTTCCGAAATTGTTAGATTTACTTCCGTCCCCGAGAGAATCTTTGGCCTAAATCCAGTTCAAAGTTGAAGGTCAATAGTTAAATAGATTTATTGTTTTAAAATACGAAGTGAATTTATTCTATTATATTATTTCATATACTAGCTATGCTACGGTTACCTTCGGCAACCGTACCTTCGCTAGGCCCTGGCGGGCGGCGTCAGGATATGACTAATTGTTTTTGAAAGAGTAATGAGTAGTGTAGAAAAGTATAGGAAAGTATATCTATATATAGAGAGAATAGTATGAGGAGCAGAAATAGTAATAATAACAGGAAAAGTAGTATTAGTAGGAGGAAAAGTAGTATTAGTAATAGTGAGAACGAGAGTGAAAAAGAGCGAAAAAAAAAGTTGATTAAAAGTGTTCCCAAAATCGAAATAAATAAATAGTTAAATGTGAAAATTCGATTGTAAAAATGGCACTTCGGTACCATTATTGAGAACACAATAAGAAATTTTGTATTGTTGTCAAAGTTGTAATAATGTATTAAGGAGGTTTATCTAAAAAAAAAAAATTTAGGGTTAATAAAAGAAATAAGGGAGAAAAAAATTAGGGAAATGACAAAAGTATTGTAAAAATGGGAAAGAGGTTAAAATCTTATAATATAGAATATTATTATTTCTTAATAGAATATATATTATTCCTTAATATAGAATATATAAATGTTACACTGGGAATTTAAGGAAAATAATTTTCAGTCAAGTTCTTATTGTAATAGAAAAAAAGAAAAAGCTTATTCTTAATTAATTTTTCAGTATTTCCTGTTAGTGAATCAAGCGAATGAATAATGTATTTGTGTTCTTTGATAATTATTCAAGAGGAGAAAAACAGAAATCGGAGTTGTCAGGTGTTTTAGATTTGGATTTTCCCTCTTTCAATTCACTGCTGAGATTCTCCTTACACAGAGATAGATAAATAAAAAAAAAAAAAAAAAAAAAAACTGATTAAAAGCACTTAAATGAACTTTAGATTATTTAACTTTTTTTTTTAACATCTGAGGATCAAATGTAAAGTTTAAATTGAGAATTCACTTTGATATAATGTATACCTACTCTACATAAATATAATTATATACATGAAGTTAAATTTAATTACGTCCTTTTTTATCAACAAGGTTTTTTTTTTTAATTTTATTGATAATAAAAATTCTTTCATATTTAATAATAAATAAAATTCTTTTATAAAAAAAATCTCTCTTAAAGAAAAAATGAAAAAAAAAAAAATCTTTTGAATAAGAATAAAACGGGGTTGAACTCTGATTGATATGATGTTCGTCAAAATTTATTAAATGAAAATGCTTGGTAAGCTTATTAACAAAAATATATGGAAAAAAAATAATAATAAAATAAAGATTTGTTAATTCATTTGAATACTTTTCACTTCATACGTATATTATTTATTTTATTTTTCAAGAGGCAAGGGCGGATACAGGGGGGGGTAAAGGGGGGTAATTACCCCCCCCCCCGAGATTTAAAAAAATACTTTTTTTTTAATTTATTTTGAATGTAACATTTTGATTTGTATTTATATTCTGGTAAACAAGTACAGAATGCGCCTTCAAATTACCGAAATTAGGAAAAAATTGTGTGTTGTGCGACCAGTCACACCAGATTACCCCTCCTCCCCCCCCACCCCGAGAAACATCTATTGGCAAAAAAAAAATCTATTTAAAATATAAATATTTATTTTTAAAGGTATAAATATATCTCTCCCACTTTTTCCAAGGTGCAGTTTGAATGCAAAAAGTGTGCAGATTTTTGTATATAAATAGTATTTAAATAGGTCAGAAAACTAATTAGAAAAAAATATTGTGATGATGGCAAGGAATTGTCGAAATACGTATCAAGTGTTAATTTTATAATTAATAAAACGTTTGAAACAAATAACCTAGAGTTTAATTTGTATATTTGCCTACGGGCTTGGTCTAGTTGGTAGCGTGCCTACCTTCTATACCAAACGTCGCGGGTTCGGACCCCAGGCAGTCCGATGATTTTATTTAAGCCATTTGGGTACCAAATTGTTTTATCGACTACTTTCTATCATTTTATCATTAAATAAAATCTTTAAAATAACTCTTAATTATTTGGAAGTTGTGTTCTGTGCTTATTACCCCAGATATTTTGCTCCTCGAGTGGAAGATGACAACAAAACGATAATAGGTAAAGTTTTATTTTGAGATATAATAATTGAAAAATATATTTTCACCTAAACGTAAAATTAAAGTTTGATAATTTGAATTTGACAAATTTCTTATTTTCTCTTTTAACTAATTTATAATTATGTCACGTATTTATTTAGAGTTTGGTTAAGTTAATAAATAAAGATGCGAAAAGTTTACCCGGAATGTTATGAGAGCATATATAGCGTACGTATTTTACATGTTCAATTAATCTTATTTTAGACAGACGCAATTGAGGAAGTTTCTCAATTTTGCCTGGCGATTAGGCAACCAATGTTGCAGAGTTGGAGTGAAGGTTATCAAAAAAAATTTGTTTAGTATTTGTTTTTTTTTATAACTGTTTTATCTCTTTATCATTATAAAAGTACAATAAAGTGTAAACAAAATCTTTAAAATAAAACTTTCTTAGTCCTAAATTACTTAGAAGAGACCGGGATTTGACTGGTAGCACACAACACAACTTATTAATTAGAATTAAGTGATTTTTGAATTTTAATCAAAATCGTTAAAGCAAATTTTGGGAAAATCAGAAAAAAAGTAGCCTACATCAGTAATGTACTTTGGCCGACTTGATTTAAAAACTTATTTTCGCGCCTGAGAAAGGTGTCTTAAGTTATATATAAAATTTCAACCTCGAAGCTCATTGCTACTTGTTTTATTTTGAACACAGACTTACACACAGACAGACAATTTGCGGAACCCGTATATTTTTTTAAAATGAATTTGGTCAAAAAAAAAAAATAATAAGGTTGTATTTAAATTAATGAAATACCGAAATAATTTTTTTTTTTAAAGGTAGGCAGAGCGTAAGCCATTCCTACGAAAAAAATTAGAATGAATAAAACAAAACCATAAGCTTCCAAAATGGGAGGGAAGGAAAAATTATCTCTAACTGGGGAAGATAATTTCCTTTTTGCTCTAATACTGTATAGCAGAGTTGCAGCAAAATCTAAGAACTCCTATTATAAAGTATCAAAAAAGAAACAAAATAATATCTCCATTACCAATATGCTCTCAAAACGCGGATATAATAATACTAAATGAAAATATAAAATAAAATTTAGTGTGAGTTTAGCGTGAAAATGAATATTTTCTTAATATACTATTTTTTTTAAAGGCATTTAGTTAAAATATTCGGCTATTTATTGAATAGAAAGGTGCTGTCTATGAATTGAATAGGAAGGCTCAACTTGTCTGGACAAGTTTTGCCCAGACCTATTCTAGTATATAAAAATAAAATATAGAAATAAAAGACAGTAATTACAAAAATAATTTGAAGAAAAATGTATGAATAAATAGTAAAATTAGTTTGGAAAAGAGGAAATAAATATTGTGAGGAGAGAGTCGGCAAGAGAAATAAGAGAGAGAATTGTCCGCTAGCAAGAGAGAGAGAATTCGTGAAAAAATATGGTTTAAAATAAAGATAGACAGTAAGCCTACTATTCATTTGAGTTAATAAATTAATTAGGTAACAAAACAAATCTCCTAGTGTTGTTTATTTATATTCTTTGTAAAAAAAAATTGAAAATGTTAGCTTTGAGCTTGACTGAACAATGTATTGTTTGATAATATAATTACATAAAAATGTAAAATATTATAAATATAATTAAAAATTATATTTCACTTTGCTTATTTATCTTATTTTATTGAAATTTAATCAACGATTTGAAAATAAAATGCAAAATACCTTTAAAACTAGAGAAGAAAGCTACTCGAACAGGATCGTGCTGACCGGTGGACGCCATGTTTAATCACACACACACTACACTTTAATAAAAACAACACAGATCTAATGTAAACTGTTTGCAGCCTGAGTGGCTACTGGACCAAGCAACGTGGAGGATATCCTTAATAAAAGAATAGGGCTCCAGTGGCGGTACCTAGGCCAAGTTTGTCCAATCTTAATAGATAAAGATGAAATTTAGCTGCTAACCGAGTCTAAGCAAATGGGTGTAGGGAGAGGGGGTGATGACGTGTTACCAAATTCCACCCCACCCCGCCTCCCCCTCACCAAGGCCTTTTCCGGGCATGGCTCTGAAGCTATTATGGAAAAATTACCCACTAGCATTTATGCTAAAACGTGAAAGGCGCGCGGCAGGATTAAACAAAGCGCCATTATAATTAAAATAAAATAATAATTGACATCCATTTTTTTAAATTAAATTATTTTTATTAATTTATTTGAAATTTTAATAAAAAAATATGTAATTTTTTTTCTTTTTATTATTTATTCATCTTTAGAAATAAATAAATCATTTTATATTTTATCTAGACATACAATAGATTATTATTCAGTGAATATAGTATTTGTTATAAAATGTATTTATTAATAACCAATGGTATGTTAATTACAATACTATCCATTTAAAAAATATTTTATTATCTAATTACTTGTTGTCTTAAAAATATTTAATTTATCTTAAAAAAGAGTGAAAGAAAATGACATTATTCTAAAGATGAAAGAGAAACGAGATGAGAAAAATATTTTTTTTTTTTTTAGATTAAATAATCTAAAATCAATAAATATCAATATAAAAAAAAAATAACTCCAGAGGAAACAACGCTTTAAATAAATTAGATTTGGCTGTTCGGCCATAAAAGAAGTAACGAATTGACTGCATCTCCCTTGGAATACTATCAATGGTTTATTTCCGATAATAAAATAGAGAATGTCAATTAAGAACTTTGCTCTTAAAAATTGGACATCGATAAATGTCATTATCGCAATTATTAGAAAATCTACGACAACAATAATAAAAGAAAAAGAGAGAAATACCAAAGGCACTAGTAAAATAATTGCCTCTCTTAGAGATTCTCCTTTCTTAGCCTAAACTAAATCAATAAAATTCATCTAACAATTGTAAGTATACTAATTGCAATTTTTTAATATTCATAAATAATCTTATTACTCATTTACACTAACTTAAAGAAGAAACTACTAATTAGGACACACTGTTTATTCTGGACTAAGTTAATTATCCTATTACATTTGGAAAAAAAAAATCTCGACATCGAATTTTTGATATGAATCCAATACTTTCCATGTATTGATACATGGAAAGTAAAGTCACTTTCAAAGGAAAATTATATTATTTTAAATCAATTTATTTTTGTCTAGAAATATGTATTTATTTTAATTAAAATATATCCTGAGGGTAATTTAAAATAATTTCCGAGATTTTTTTTTTTTTTTTTCATTATTATTCAAATGTATAAGACCTAGGCCTACGTTCTTTATAAGGATTTTGAATTTTTTTTTTTTTTTTTTGTTGTTGTTGACATCTCCTGAGTTTGTTTTCTATTGTAAAATTTATAATTATTTTTAAAATGTCAGAGAAGCTTTTATCTTAAATAAAAAACAAAAAGTTTTTTTTTATAAATAAAAAAATCTGGTGTGACTGGCGCACAGCATACAACTTTCTCTTACCCTTCGGTAGAAGAAAGTTGTGCACCATGCTGGTCACACCAGATTTTTTGTACCTTTTTTTTTTGGCAAAATTTCCATTTTTCCCTCTCGTAATAATCATTTGACTTTTGTTTTTTTTTTAGTAAAACGAAAAAGTTTTAATAATCGATTATTTTTTAAGAAAGTAATCGAAGAATAATCGATTAATTCGATTAATTGCGCAGTCCTAGCTCCAAGTCGAAAATCAGTAAATCATGCGCGATCTAATGCACTCAAATCATTCCAAAATTTTACCAAGTGTTAATTAAAAAAAAAAAAAAAAAATTGTAATAAATAAATAAAATTGTGATGCTTTTATATAGAGAAGTGATAGATCACTTATTAAATATTATATAAAATATACTAAGTCGATGAACTACATATAATTAAAGGTATGTGCGGTGATATAGAATAATTTAATTAAATTTTGACAAACTAGTTGAAACAAACAATAGATGATGTTATATACTGTACGTAGGCTATATATAATAATACAGATATTGATAGTTTGTGATTATTCTCTTGGATAGATTTTTGATAAACAAATATTCTATCATCTATATTGACAGGGTTTAGATTTATATTTATAACGCTTAAATAATTCCACTACAACCATGTGAAATTTTCAACGAATATAAATCATAATTAAGAAGTAAAATAAATGTTGAACACGAATGTAAATAAAATATTAGGTATGGGATATTAAAAAATCAAATTTATAATACATCATACCGAAATCTAAATTGTCCGAGATGCTGAAACAAATTTATTTTATTAATAAATAATAGATTAAATAAATTTCTAAAATATTTAGTGCCTATTTTGAGTGTTGAATTATAGCGAAAGAAAATGTGCTTTGAATATATTGAAACTAGAGCGTTTTAGTATAGCCGAAATGGCAGTATGATAAAATCTTACGATCGCATCATCTCTTTTTTTTATTTCTCCGTCCGTTTCTCGTCCCTTTTTTTTTTAGATATCTCCGAAAAGGGAATCAATTCCGGATCACCTCATTTTTCTCAGGTAAAAAAAGTTCATTTCCAAATAATTTATATCAAAAAGAGAAATCAATTAGTAATCGATTTGAATGGTTAACGGGATGAAGGGAGCTTAAAAATATTTTCCAATAAAAGGAAATTATAGCCTGTCAGTAAATATTTTAATTATTAGATTCTTTGGATTATGGAATAAAACACAGTTTTGAAATGCATATAAAGTACGATTCCTTTTACCGCTGTTATTTTTTTAGTATAAAAAATAATAGTTAATATATTTCAAATAAATATGACATAATAGTAATCTGAGAGGAAAATGAATAAACGATGATCTGCTAAAAGACAGATGTTGGGATTAATGTCCTCATGGTAAATAGTCCGATAAGCCTATTTAATGGGTTGAGGGGATTATTTTAAATCAAAACTATTTCTCTCTATTAAAATGATGTGGACACCACAGATCCGACAGTTTTCTCAAAAAATCTTTAGCGTATTTATGATATTAGTATGAAATATTATATTTTAAATCATTTTAAAGGTGAAAGAATATTTTAAAAATGCAATAAAAATCGAATCAATATTCGCACCTTTAGTTTCATTTATATATAAAAAAAAAGTTTCTCAAGCTATAAAGCCTTTTATTGAAGTGTCAAATATATTTGAAATGTATCTGCGAGAAGTTAATTATTAATATATCCTTAGATTTTTTTTTTCTATAAATAACTGGTAAATGAGGGATTAAACACGTTTTCTTAAATTATTAAATGAATTACCTCAAACCCTAAGAAAATATGTGAGCTCATGTTTTTAGCTAAGTCTAATTTGTTCTTCTTAATATTTTATATTTTCTTAGATATATAAAAAATACTTCTAGTATAAAATTAAAATAAAAAAGTGATATTTTTTACTTTAGCCAATTTATTCATTATCGAAAACAATAAATCGATTGGAATAAGAAGACGAAAAGAAGAAAAAAAAAAAGGAAGATAGGAAATGTTGAAATCCGAGCCGGAAGAATCTCCTAAGCTAAGAAAGGAATAAAATGAAAGAAAAGAGAAGAGCAGGATAGATGCATGCCTGGTGGTCTTTATCCTCCTTAAGGGGGATGTAAGATCGAAGACGATAAGGGAGACTCAAGACTCTCAAAACTATCTTTGATGGAATCGTCAATTTCGCCTGGGAGCTTCAGAGGAATTCGCAGTCGATCACCGAAACTATAGTATATTGGAGAAAAGTTCGAACTTGAGAATTTGAGTTAACTAGTTGGGGGGAAAAGAGAACAAATGAAGTAGCCATTCGCTATTTCTTTGGATATTTAATTTTCTATTTATAATTTTTTTTTTTTTTTTTAATACCATAAGTGTCCATCTATCTATAAGGTGAAATGAGAAATGAGAAATCAATTTTATCGAAACTCTAAATAATGAATATCTAAATAATGGCAAACGGATGCTCTTTCAAACTAAGCAAACCGAAAAACCGAAACGTCAACATAGAGGGCCTAATAAATGAAATAGATTACAATTGGAAGATTGTCGCTGGATCAGATGTATAAGGAAAGGACCGGAGAATAAGAGAATAAAAGCCAGCATTTGAAGGACTCCTCTCACATCATTCTTAATTAGTAGATATTTCGACCAGCATCATCATCAGTACAACAAAATGATTTGGTGAAGGGCCCTTGTCAAACAATTAATTTAAAATTTCAGAGAAGGAGGGACCAGACGCAAGTGCGAGCGAACGATCATTTTTTGTACTGATGATGACCAGGCGTGATGCCGGTGGAAATATCTACTAATTAAGGATGATGTGAGAGGAGTCCATCAAATGCTGGTTTTATTCTCCGGTTCTTTCCTTATAAATGAAATATATTTACCTACAATTATCCAGCTATAAAATCGACATCTTTTAATAATAACAATCACGCTTTCATATGATTATAAAACGTTCTTCAATTCGACAACCAACAGAGAATAATCTTATAAGAAGAAGAAATACAACATACTGACAAAAAACTTAATTTGAAAGGACCGTCGGCCAAAAATAAAATAATTTTGGGTATTATCCGTTTATTTGTAGATATTTCGATCCCAGTTAGATGGAATCATCCTCGGTAAAATCAAAAGATTTTTTGCAAATTGTTAATTTTACCCATCCAACATGACAAAATACCTGAGCATTCCAGGAATGCCATTGTTATAAAAATTGCATTCATGGAATGCTCAGCTATTTTGTCATATTGGATGGATAAAATTAACAATTTGCAAAACATTTGTTGATTGTACTGACTATGATTACATCTCACTGGGATCGAAATATCTACAAATAAACGGATAATACGCAAAATATTAATATTAATATTTTCGGCCGACGGTCTCAGAATAAAATTGATCTATTTCAATCTACAAACAACAATTAATTTGAAAGATTATTTTCTCCTAGGTTAGCAGAATTTTCTTTATTGATATTTTAAAGCAATGAAAAGATTGTCTTCTGCTGGAATATAATATATATATATAATAATAATATAAATTAATTTATCCTATTACAGAAACTAGTTTCGAGGACATTTGTCCTCTTCATCAGTCTGAAACAATACTACTTTTTCTTGTCAAAAATTGTATTGTTTCAGACTGATGAAGAGGGCAAATGTCCTCGAAACTAGTTTCTGTAATAGGATAAATTAATTTATATTCCAGCAGAAGAATCTTTTTCATACCCTTTAAATATTTGTTCTCTAATTAAATAAATTCAAACAAATTTTAAAGTAAATATTAATTATGATAAAAGTAAATATGGTCTAAGAAATGTAATATTAGCTACATATATTCTGTATATAAGCTTATATAGAAATTCTATATGTTTCTATATTAATAGTTTATAGAGAGGGAGATGGAGAGCTCCTTTAATTTATATAATTGCAAATACTATTTGATAACAAACATGTTTATTAAAGTTAATTTAATTAATTGGTCTTAAAAGGACCAAGCTCGTAGCTACTTTTTGCTTTATTTTTAACACAGGCAGACCAACCATTTTGTAGGGCCCATTTTTTTGGACTCGAAATTAAATTATGACATGAATGCAATACTTTCTCTCTCTATATACTGTATTAGCATATATAAATAAAAGAAAGTAAAAAGAAACCCATTTAAAAAAATAAATAAAGTGACATCTCTCAATTAACTAATCATTCATATTGTTAAAATAACTTTTTAGATTTTTTTTTTTTTAAATAGATGTAACTCCCAAGGGAGTGAAAATTTATTTATTTATTTAATTTTTTTTTTTTTTTTTTTTTTTAAGTTTATTGAAATAGAATTTTTAAGTTAAGTTACCGAATTCTGTAATTATTTTTATAATTACATTTTGTTTAGATTATTTGTTTCGAAATTGTCTCTAACTCTCAGAGGGGAGAAAAGTTTTTCAATCTGTGAATTATGTTCCCAAAAGGACTAATCTTAATTAAAATTATAAGAAATTTTTTCTATTTATAAAATAAAATAATACAATACAATATAATTCTGATTCCGTTCTTAAAGATCATTATAATTAAAGAAAGAGAGAAGAAAGAGAATTTGGCATTTGAAATATAGAAAAAAAGACAACTAATATTCTCTCACACGCTAAATATAGATAAGTAAAGTGTAAGAAGATATTTACAAAACAAAAAATAGCATCTTATATGAATATTTCCTAATTTTTAGAATCCCATTTCAAAGGATCTATTTTTTTTTTAATTAATGAACTACCAAACAATTAACGGCAGACAAATTAATAAATATTTGGTATCCAAATGGCTTAAATAAATTAAATTCATCGGACTGTCTGGGATCCGAACTCGCGACCCTTGGTAGAAGGCCAGCAGGCTAGCAACTGCATACACCAAGGCCCCAGGGCCGCTACAACCTTAATGGTTTAAATATCAATATATTTAAACAATTAAATATTATAATTGGTTTAAAAAATGAATTATTTTCAAATCATGGTAGATGTATCCTAAAGCAGCTTTTTCCAAACTGGGAGGCGCGGACTAGCCAAAGGGGAGGCGCGAATATTAGAATCAGCGAGCAATTTTCCAAATAATTGCTAAAGTTTTATAAATAAAATAATAAATAATATAATCGTTTGTATTACTAAATTTTTTTTACAATAAAAATGTTTGTATAATTTTATAAATTGGAGGGGGGAGCGTCATACGATTAAATATTTTTAAGGGAGGTGTGCTAACATAAAGTTTGGAAACCCCTGTTCTAAAGGGACTTTCTAGTCAAAATATCAAAGTCAGAGAAACAATAGAATGACTTGATAGACACTTTACGAACTAAATTTGATAGTCTGCATATAATAATGAAGAAGCAACGTCAATGTTTGGTCTTTTTCCAACCTTGTAAAAGTAGAATAAAATCTGTCAAAGAATACTAGTGCTTTACTGATGTACTTTTTCATTTTTTTTTTTTTTTTTTTTTTATTCGAAATTCGCTTTAACGAATTTGATTAAAATTCATAAACCACTTAATTTTTATAGGCTCTTTAAAATGTATATTCTCATTTTGATCTCAAAATTGTTTGAAGGATATTTTTGTACTTCATACGAAAGATAGGAGAAATGGTAACAAAATATAAATATTTTGTTATGATTGAATTCTCATGTTCTGTCGAATATTAAATATAAGGGTGTTTTGTCGAAATTCGATGTGACAAGCACAAAACACTCCTTTCAATAACCGAAGAAATTTGTAAGCTGTGTGACCAGTCACACTGGATTTTTTAAAATCAATTTGCTACTAATTAATTTAAATTAAAAATAAGAGTTATAAAAGAAAAAAATTATATTTCTTAAAAAAAATTAATTGATAGGTTGCACGTTATGTTAAGAAATAGAAATTTTTTTTTTACTAACCAAAATAGAATCGATTCAAGAAATTAGTTTTGGTTTGTGGATCATGTTGAAATTGCCAGCCCTCTAATTACTATAATTAATGTGCTCTGGCTATTGCAGAACCAACATTCAATAATGAGCACACAAAGATATTGAATTGTGGAAACAGGGAAACATCAGGGGCTGAGGATATTTACAAATTTGCTCATTCGCTTTACCAGGCACAAGTAATAACCATAAAAGACAAATTATACTCCCTTATAATTTGATTAAATTATATTTGGGTTGTTATTTTGACTAACCTATTAAATTTAGACCAACCGAGAAATTTAATAGGGAAAATTTGATAAATTTTTATATATTATCATAAATTAAAGATATTATAATCAATTATTTTTTATTAATTGGAAAATTTTTTTGTTGTTAATCGCTGGCCTATTCAATAACTTCTCCAAAGTATTTAGTATATTAAATCTCCAATTAGAAATGAATTTTTTTTAAATAATTAGTGGATGGAAAATAAATTTTGCCAAAGTTAAAAAATTAAGAAATAAAATATCAATATATTGAAAAACAGGAAAAAGGGCTTAGGGCAAAAACAGATATCTTAAATAAAAAAAAAAAAAATAATAATAATTGTCTATAAAAATTGTAATTCTTTGATTGGAAAATTAAAATCATATTTTTTGAGGTTTTTGGGTTGAAATAGCCAAGAATGAAATAGAAAAAAATTGTACTTCTTATCGTCGACGTTTCGAATTTTCCTCAAAATAGAAATTTATTTTAACAGCATACTGCAATGTTTTTTTTTTTTTTAATAAAATTAATTAACGTGTCAACTGAGTCCTGAAGGAATGAGCGATGAGTTATTCGAAATGTCGACGATAAGAAATAAAAATTTTTATTTCTTGGCTACCTGCATCCTCCTGCCCCATCCTCCTTTATAAAAATAATAATTATTATTATTATTAATGGAGGATATTGATTGTAGGTAGGCTTATATTCCCAGATTTCCTTTCAATTTTTAAATTTGATTGTGTTTGAATTACGTTGTAGCAGATGGCATGGAGGGATGGAACAGAATCTTCTTAAAAAGTGCAGGTTAGAGATAGAATTGAACAAGCATAAAATTCAGGAGAGAACAACTTAAAGGGGCACTAGAAGAGCAATGCAAATGAAATTAAAAAGGGGAATTAATTTTAAAATCCTTCAAAATTATTATCCTAATATAGAAAAAGGATTTATCAATAATTACCATCTCATTATTTTAGATTAAATTGAAAACATGAAATAAATTCAAATGAAGTTTTATTGATTTACTAGTGAATTGGCAATTTTTAATTGAGTTTAAACCTAATATAATTTCATTAAAAATCAATAAACGAATTGGGGAAAAAAAAGAACTGGTGATAGATTATTTCAACGTAACTAAGCAATAGATTCAGAAATATAACAGCTTAACTAGTGTGTTAAACTTGTAATCGCAATGCATGCTTTTGTTCCTTTGTCTCCTTAGAATGAAGAGAATTTACATTTGAGGTATAAAGCATAAAATGGGTGGAAACGACATGAGCTCATCATCTTTCAAATCGTTCATTTCTATAATAGCTACGGGTTTAATTTAGATTACATTTTACTTCTGGAACAAAAGCATAATTAAGATTAGTATTAAAAAAAAATTTTAAATGGTTTATATTCAGTATAATACAAAGTGAAAGATTATATTATAAATGTAGTATGCCAGAAGATATATTATTACGAGATAAGGTGAAAGGTATGAGGGGGGGGGGGGATGGTAATAGATCCCTACCAACTCAATTGTGTCTACAAGATGGACCGACGATTGGGAATGGACAATGCAATTTAAGTCAGTCATAGTATATGGCTCGTATTCGAATCCAGATTGCCGAAAATAATTAAAACGTTTGTCGAAGGATAGGAAAGTGGAAGAAGATCTCACCCCACAGGTACAATTTGGTGTGGTATAAGTGCTTTAAAAATGAGGATTATTGCCTCATAAAAATCTATCCATAATCATAGTAATAGGCCTATTTAACAATTTTTTTTTTTTTTTTGTTTGTTGGAGGAGTTCATGAGAACCGAACTCGGAATCTCTAACCTATCTGGGATATAGGTGGGTGTCCCTTTGCACCAGGCTACCGGACTCTCACCCACTCCAACATATACATTTCAATTTTCTTCAAAGATTTCTCACTTCGATAGATTTCTTTATACATATATATTTGTTGATGTGGTCGAGGATTCGCTAGCCTGGTTGGAGAGGGAGAAGTACACCAATGCTCCCGAAAGGTGGAGGTCTTGGGTTCGATTCCCGGAGGCTTTTAGCCTACCAAAAAATAAACATACTCACATAAATTGTTAAGATAAATAATATATATTTTCATTATGACGATAATAAATAAAAAATTCCTAATTATAATTAAAGGGGAAAAGAGAAACTTTTCAAATCAATAAATAATAGTCATTTTTCAAAGACAATTGTGCCGTCATTTCAAAATCTAAAAAAAAAAAAAAACTAATGAAAGAGAAAGTAAAATAGAATAAAAAAAAAACTTGTATTAAAAAAGTCAAACTATGCTAAAATGCAATTGAAGTCTAACAAACTAATTTCACTGTTGTTGACATAAATCAATGGAAAAGTAAATTTTTTTGGACACACATGGCCAAATGAATGTCAGTAAAATTCCTTTTGTGACAGCCAATAAAAAATTTATATTAAAGAAGAAGCCGAAATGGTTTGCGAGTCACGCGAGGCAGACTTCAACAAACAGACCTTCGAAAAAGCTCCAATTTCATAAATAAATAATAATCTAGTTAAAAAAAAAAGTTGAAAAATAAGATGAAGAGTTTTCCGCTATCCAAGTTAAAAACTAATAAAAGAAATGGAGGAATAATTATAGAGTTAACATTGTTAAAGAAGTTATTAAGTTTTAGTATATTAATCCGTAAAATTAAAATAGAGTACACTTTAAATTTAAAAATAAAATTTAAAATTTTATAAAACTATTAATCCTAAATAATCATTACTATATATGTACCGTGCAGAGAGATATTGTACAAGATGGCGGCTACCTGGCATTTGAGCCTTATGGGCCTCAGGTAGCCGCCATCTTGTACAATATCTTTTCTCTGCATGGTAAGTTGTACGCTAATTGGCTAGAGAGATAGACGGAGTCAGAGAGGGAAATTTAAAACATTAAAATTTTGCAAATTGCTCGCCGAAGGCGGGTTTTGCAGACTGGTAATTAATATAAAGAATCAGTATTATTTTATAAAATTTGAAATTCGAATCTCTGTTGGATGAATTTTTGTTTTTAATTATTTTTATAGCTTCTTGCATAGGCATAAATTCATTTTTAATTTGAACATTCCAACGTAAGCAACCCACACTATAAAGATTTTTCGATTAATTGATCTATAGCCCCTCTGTACACCATCGGTCGACAGCCGGTGGTCCGTGAAATTTAATGGTCTTCAAAGAAATTCAGATATTATTTAATACATTTTTAAATAACATTTTTTTTTTTTTAATATTGACTATATTATTATATGTAAAATAGAACAAGAACATTATATTGCGAAATTTGTTACAAAATACGATTGTGACATGCAAAGGACCTATCCGAAAGGCGTTTAATTAACCCTCTATTCGGTCGGTGGCATAGGAAAGTAACGAAATAAGAATTCTGTGTTTTCAATTATATTGAGTTCCAAAAAGAAATTTCTGGATTTTCAAAAATTTTTTAATCCTCCCCAAAAAGGAATTTGGAGTATTTTTTCTATACGCTTCCTAACTACCTCATAAGAATGCATAATTTCGAAATTCTAACGGAAAGTTGGGAAAGACGGACACAATTATATTTCGAATAGATACGTATGTAAATATTCTAGCCGCGCCTTAATCATATGCCCTAAAGAGACGAGAAATCTTGAAAAAATACTAAATTATTAAAGTGATATCTAATTTTTAATTTGCCAAATTATGACTATATTTTCGAGATTATAAGATATAGATTAAATCAGGATTTCTCAAACTAAATGCATCCAAGGAACCTCCTATAAATAAGGTTATAATACGTCCGGATTTGGAACATGTGACCATCCTCAGTGTCAATAAAACTACTCAAAAAGTCGAATGACACAATTGTGTAAAATATCTCTTGCCAAAATGTGATTCTAGAATAGCACTAAAATTTACAAAGCAGTCACTCTTATTTGACTTAAAAGATGAGTAGGCTGCTCGTCATCTCCTGATTCAGTTAGGCTAATTTGATTTAAGATATTCACCTTTAAGGTCTTAACTTAGCTAATCGTTCTAAACCTACAAATTAAACGGATTAATAGTTTCCTCTCGGAGAATTACGAACACCCCTCTAACTTCAAGTGCTATCTATCCTACCATCTCGAATAAATATTTATCTAAAAAGTATAAACATTATGAGATAGGTAAATAAAATATTTTTAATATCGGGATAGTTATTGCAAAAGCACTTGATTTTTAATTGCTGATTTATAGTCTCATATAGAGTGAAGTTTAAAAATATCGTCCCCAAATAAATATTTTAATTTCCTGATCCATTTTAAAAATAAAAAATAAAAATTTAATCAATGCTCTATCAAAGAGACTCGAAGTATAATACAATGATAAAAAAAATTTTTATTTCAGTCAATCATATTTTTAACGATAAATTTTTTTTTTTCATTCTAAAAAAAAGCTAAATTTTTTTGTTTATATTTTTTTGTCTGCATGATCTCACTCGAAATATAGAATAGGAGTGCAGATTTAAATAATCTATTGAAATAATTTCTTTAAACGTTACATATTATTATTATAAAATTGTTTATAAAAAGAATTGCAAAAATACAAAATTGGATAAAACTTTCACTTGATTTCCTATTGGCAACCAAGAGCGGATCCAGAGGAGTTTTTCGGGAGGGGGGGGGGGGGGTAATCTAGAGTGGACTGGTCGCACACAGTTTTTTATTTCTTTCGGTAATTTAAAGGTGCATTCTGTACTTGCTTACAATATTTAAATTTGTAAGAATATTAATTTTTAAAACTTAATATTAAAAATAAAATTTAATTGCCAAAAAAAATAATGTTTTTTCCAAGTCTCGGGGGGCGGGGGGAAGGGGGTAATTACTCCCCTTTACCACCCCCTTGTATCCGCCCTTGTTGCTAACTTATCAAGTTCAAAAAATTAGTCAAAAAATAAATATCAACGAGTACGAAGAGATGTTTTTTTTTATTTAATTTATACTAAGTAGCTTGGGAATTATAAATTAAAACCCTTAAACCCTTGACCTCAATCCAAGCATGTGTTTATTAATTATTTTTGTTTCCATTAATTAAAAAAAAAAAAACACCTTTAGCTTTTAACATTATGAAAGTAGAGATGTTTAAGCAAATGGTCAGTCGTAGGTTTTTAATAGCTAATTAGAAACAAAACATGAATTTATTTTACAACAATAAATCCTAATTTTTAAAAGAATAGAAATATTATATTAGCAATAATTCAAAGTGATTTTTTCTGTTATAATTAATAAATAAAATTCAATCAGACTATGAAGATCAATAACCAGATAATTGAAAAGTATTAAATCATAATGTAAATAAATATTATTATCTCAACTTTCACTTTTTTTTTATTCAACACTAATAATAATAATATAGTTATATGAATAAATTATTGAAGCGAACCGGAAGCAGAAAGACAACACGAGTTCAAGCCGAGATTGCCTCAAAAATTGCACGTTTACTCCAGGTTAAGGGAAGTAAACTCAATCTAAGTAACAAGAACAAATTCATGAAGACCAAAGTACCAGAGGGGAAATTATAATTAAACCAAACTACCAATAAAAACCCCACCACTCTCCAGATGTAGAACAAAACAAGATTCTTTTATTTTTCCCCAATTGACGAGTGTAATATGAGTTTCCTCTGAAGAAGAAGAGCCTTTGTGCCTTTGAAATATCAGGAATAAACTCAATTGGGGAAAAATAAGAATCTTGTTTTTTGTTTTTCCTCCCTACATCCTTGCCGAAAAACACGTGTGGTTTTTTTGTATGTTTCTCGCATCACTCATCAATCTTCAAACAAACTACCAATATTTTCAATATTAAAAATGCAGAATCATTTTAAGACTTGACACATTAGCCATTTAAATATAAAACAAAATTCGGTAATAGAAATTAAAAGAGTGCAACTTGCTGAAAAAGAATTCCAAGTGCAATAAAAATTAAAAAAAAAAAAAAATTCAATTAATTTGTAATATACTGTATTATATTCATGGGACTCGGAAATAGGGATGGCTCTTTTCGTCTCTCTTAGAATCGTCATAGAAATATTTATCGTGTGATGTAGTGATTATTTAAATACATTTAAAAAAGAATTTATTTAGGCCTATTCACTACATTAACAAAAAATCTGGTGTGACTGATTACACAGCACACAACTTTCTCTTACCTTCGGTAATCGAAAGTTTTTTGTGCCTAGATATATTTAGTTTCCGCCAATATATTAGAAAATGTATAAAGATGGGAAAATATTTATATTTTGTAACCATGGAAACCATTTCTCCTATATTTCCTATGAAGTAAAAGAGTAAAGTGGTCTTCAAACAATTTTGAGAGCAAAATGAGAATATGCATTTTAAAGAGCATCTAAAAAATAATTGATTTTTGAATTTTAATCAAAATCATTAGAGCCAATTTTGAGAAAAAAACTGAAAAAGTATATCAATAAAATACTAGTACTCTTGGGTCGATTTTGTTCAAAACCTACGTGTTACGTCCCAGGGCGGTAACTAACTTAAATATTTAAAATTCCAACCTCCTAGCTCTTTTCGTTCTTGAGATATTTTGTTCACAGAGTAACACAGACAGTCAGACCACAAAACGTGAATTAAAAAAAAAAAAAAGTTTCAATTAATTTTTCTACACGAATGTTGATGGAACGCTCACTGAAATAATTCTATTTGTATAGAGGGCTACGTTAAAAATTAGCAATTAAGAAAGCCTGTTTTGCCAATCGATCATGAAAAAATAGCTAGTTTATTTTAATAAAATCTCTACAATAATCGGCGAGTTTTCTAAAAACCAATCAACCAAAAGAATGTGTTTAATTAAAATTTCAGGATGGTCAGCAGCTGATATATATTTGTAAAATATCGCGAGTTGCTTGGACTGCGGACTTCCCTTGCTGCCACTCGATCAATACACACCAGCGTTATATGAATAAAAAAAATGCAATTATCTCGAAACGTTAATAGCTTGACGGCTGAATGGGGTGATTAACTGCCGGTGCTATTTATAAAATTACATGGCCCCTAGAGAATTCCAGTTTGCTTATGTTTATGCTGGAAATTTAGTCAATTTCTGCCGCCCTTCTGTTGAAATTAAAATTATAAAAAATTGGATCTCAACACAAACAGACACGCATATTTGTATATACCAGGTATATATATATATATATATATATATGTTTTGAATTTAATTTAATTAATGAAATGAATATAAAAGGGGTGGGTTTGTTTGATAAGTAATCTATAATTATCTTCTATTCGCCATGAATAGGACATATAAATTAAGTATTTATATACGTAATTAATGAAAGCTTTTATTATTATTTCATTTCATATAGATGTTTTAATTTTATATTTATCAAAGAAAAAAATTAATTAATTTTATTGGTTGAGAAAAAGATTTTTTTTTTTTAAATACAAGATAATGAAAATTGAGCAGTGGGTTTATTTACTCGAATCTAAAAAAAAAAAAATTGAGTACTCAAAATAAAAGTAATATTAATTTTTGAAAAGGATGAAGTACTCTCGAATATTTATTCTAAAAAAAGCTTTTGCTTTAATTAAGAATAAATATTTTCAGAAATAACTTTTAATGAATAAAAAATAACAATAGAATAAATTTCAAATTAAGAACAATATGGATTATTTAGATCAAGATTAAATTTAATTAAAGAGACTTAAGGGCTTATTAAAAAATATTTATTATCTCAAAAAAAAAAAAAAAAAATTATAGGCTATTATAATAAAAAAAATCCATTCGGAATGGTATATCATTAAGGGAGAATTCTTCTTAACGAAGCAGATTCTCCTCCTTATCTTTCTAATCTATAATTTAGGAATTTATTTAATCTTTTTATAAATACCAGCCTGGAGACGGTTCGAACCCGCCCTAATATTTGCCGATATTTTAGTTCCAGACCACGAAATTCCTTTCTATCAACATGGAAAATTATTTCGGAAAATATTCAGCATAATTTAGTTAAGATTAAATATATAATAATAAAAAAAATATTCTCTTAGAATATTTTATTAATCGAAATTGTAGAAAATTTATTCATATTCTAAAACTGTGAAGATCATATAGGCAGGCCGCCTATGATCTTCCATAGAACCTCTAACCCATAAACACGTCAATATTTTTTCTCTGCCTCTTTATACTTTAAAATTCTTACTTCGGCGGGAGTATAATATGTGATTAAGAAAATGTTAATCTTAAACCATTGAAGTCAATGGCCAAAAGAAAGAGGAGCAGCCAAAAAAATGAAGCCTCCGATTTTCAACAATTACCGAGACGTTTCGGGGAAACTTTATTATGAATATTATGATAGAGAATAATATTATTCTGATTGAGATAAATTTTAGAGGAAGTTAGGTTTAGAATTGTAGAATGAACTTTCCCATTTCATCATTATATACATGTATATAAATAAAAAGAGAGAGAGAGAGACGCATCCATTATACATGTAAAAGATAAGCTGAGGGAGGTTTATTTTAAAACCTCTTGAGCCAAGTTCCCCCGAGGTGATGGTTAATTTAGGCAGGTCAAACGCAGATGCCGCCATTGAAAAAGCCGCACAATGCTGTTTACTTTGTAAAGACTTGAGTATTTAAGCCAGACGGGACGAATCAGAAACAGAACAAGTCGCACAAGTGCACCTTTTATTTCATTATATACTATTTCTATGTGAGAATCCATTTATTTTCTTTTTGCAAGAGAGAAATAGAGAGATGAGAGAGACTATTGAAAAATTCAAGCTATGGCCTCAATTCAAGTAAAAGGTCCTTTTAGTTATTTTCAACCCTTTGATGAGAAATTTCTGAATTTTTGAATTATGAAAAGTCTTTAAAATTCCTAAAATATCTAATATTTTTATTTATATCCATTGAAATTTTAAGAGTTAGAAAATCAAGGATTAATCTTTTTATATCATATTTTAATATTGGGAAATAAAACTTGGTTTTATTAGGTAGATGCCTTATACTTTCAATATTGTTTCTGTTTAAATTATAAATCAATGAAATGATTTATCGTCTTAACAGTAAAAAATTGTCTTCTTGATATTTCTTTAAAGTGAGCAACAAATCTTTATATATAAATTTTATTGGAAATAAAAATGATAACTCAATTTGAATATTTAAATATTTAACCATTTGAGGAAGTATTAAAAAAGAAAGTCACCTAGCTTCAAAAGTAACCAATTCATTTCTTTACTTCGAAATAAAAAATAAAAATTTTTCAAATTGGGCAAGTTTCATAATTATAATCAGCCTTTTGTTAGTTAGTCTTATTATAGTAGGGCGGATGAATCAAATTCAAATGGGGGTAGTTCCAATTTATACTATGAGACAAAGCCACCGAAAGCTTTGCCGAGCCTAGGGACTCTATATTAATAAGCTCGAACCCCCCCAAAAAAAATATTCAATTTTAAATCGAATTGTACTTCGGAAGGTTAATTTTTTTTTATATTAGGAATTTATGGTTGAAGGGTCCGATCCCCCCCCCCCCACCTCTCTGTGATTTTTATTTCAAATATCCACTTTATTTATGATTCTAGTGTAAATAAAAAGGCTGTGAAGACTATAAATTTCAATGGGACAAAAATTTGTTAATTAGTATAATTTCACTAATTTTTAAGAAAGGACACACCCAGCTGATTTATGTGAGGAATTTACTATTTTATGGAAATATAATTTTCCGCCTAATTAACTGTACATTTCCATTTTTATTTATTTATTTTTTCACTCCTTAAATTTAGTCTTGCTTCCACCTCATGGCAATAAATTATCCAACTCTAATTGAGATGCCTCCTCCTGAGGAAGGAAACGGAAACCCACCTCAGTATCATTCCCATGAAAGTTACTTTTCAGAGTAACCACAACGTGTCAGGGACACTAATGACTGAGAGAGAAATACAAATAATAGATAGATATATAAAGGATGATGTTTAAAACATCATCAAGAGGCGAAAAAAACGTCGAAAATTCATCCACGGATCTTCCAAATAGTATTCAGCATACCCTACCAGACCACAAAGCTCAATTATTATAACTACATCTAAATCCAACAAGTCCTCTTTCATCCAACTATAGAATATGCCATCTAGGACAAAACGTTGTCTTTCCGAAAAATAAACATAATAGCTAACAATGTTTCTTAATAAATGAGAATATACGAATTTAAATGAATAAACTTATTAAAATTTACTAGAAGAATCAATTCATAGATGAATTAATTAAAAAGAACCTAAATAAAATGTTTAGCTTAATATGTTTATTAATTAGTTATTATATTTATTTATTAGTTAATATTAATTAATAGGATGTATTTGTAGTTATACAAACATTTGGCCATGTATTTTCCATTTCTATTTCTAAATGCTTCATAACATCATTAAAATGATATTTGAATTTGACGAGCTGGATATGTACTCCAAAACTCTCTGGATGATAGTAGAATAAACAATTTGAACTGAAAAGTCTCAACGGAGTAACTTTAAGAGAAAATTATTTCACTTAACTGCTTATATACTCCGAAGAATGGAGTAAAGCTTAATTTCTAAAGTGATTAAATATTATTACATATTAATTTACTAAAATAAATTCAAAAAAAGTAAATGATAATTTCAATTTAAACTATCAGCCGTAACCTCTAGTTGAAAATATCAGCTAATGGTCGCAATTCGAAATGCCTCAAGTCTAAACATACCAATACCAACCTCTAACTAGAACATTAGGTGCAATTTATGCACATAAGAGACAAAGAGAGAAAGTTACCGAGAGCCTTGCTGAGCCTAGGAATTTTATATTAATAACACCCCATACCAAAAAAAAAAAATAAATAAATTTTAAAACCTGATGTCCCCTCGGGCTTATAGTGGTTAGTGTGCTGGCTATCTGTACCAAGGGTCGCGGGTTCGCATCCCATTCCATGCGACAAAAATTTATTTTAAATCTATTGGCTACCTATCAATTTAAATAAATAGGAACGGTGCCTAAAAAAGCCTTAAATGAAATACAAGGGAAGCGGGATTTCCGTCCAATTTTTTTGGGGTTTCCTTGTCAGAAATTTATTTCAATTTTGGTTTTTCTATATTCTATCTCTCCCCTACCCCACTCGACTTGAAATTGTCAATATCTGAGATAAACAAGCAGGTTGCATTTTTTGTAATCGTTAGAAATTTATATTTAAATAAAAATTCTATATCAATTATACTCAATTAAATTTTATTCTCGTTGATGAAGTTCTAAAATTACTAAATGAATGTTAGAAATTCATTAAAAGAAAATGACTAAAGTTTTTGACCTTTAGAATTAGATGTCTATAGATTGAATGGTTAAATGGAGATCCCAAGGGAGGAGCAAAAGCGACTCTTTGATCGAAGATAAAAGAAATAAAAAGAAAGAAGATCTTAAATTCCTAATTACATTAAAACATAATCGTATTATCTTTGATCTTTCCTTTCAACAGAGTATTTCCTTTTAATTGTTGTTATTGTCTAGAATTACGCCATCATTTTGGAAATCTCGATTGAATAAAAAAAATAAAATAAAAAAAAAAAAAAAAAAACAAAGAGAAAACGATAAATGCATTAATTTAAACAATCCAATAATAATTGTATTGCTTATATTTTTCATCTTAGTAAATTGACTTTAAAGAAAAATTTTAAAACTACCTGCAAGCAACGGTACTAATTTCAATTTAGCAAAAGATGATTCATTTATATGACATATTGAATATGGAAATTGTTTAATTAATATTCATTAAATCAATTATTATTCCAAAAATCGAAATGAAGTTTGCGGATTCGTAATTCCAAGTTGTTAAAATAGATCAAAAAGAACGAATTTGGTATTTTGAGGAATAGAAACGTAATTAATACAAATTTAGGATTCGCGTTGGGAAATAAATTATGAAACATTGCCAAAATAGGAAATTAGGAAATAATCCCATGGTTAGTAGGCCTACTGCTAGTAACGCAAATGGTCTAAGTGCTGCTAGAGGCGCGAGAAACTTGTTCTTAAAATTAAATTCAATAATGTCAAATCTTTTATGGATGACATGCCTAAAATCTTTAAATATTTGACTTTCAAGATCATAATTCCTATAACATATATTAGGTAAATATTTAAAATGAAAGAAAAATCTGGTGGGACTGGTCGGAGAGAACATAACTTTCTCTTACCTTGGGTAATTGAAAGTTGTGTTCTATGCTTGTCACACCAGATTTTTTGTGTCGACATAAATTTAGTTTCCGGCAGTATTATAAATTAGAATTCAAGATGTAATACTTATAAACATAAAATATGTATTTTGTTATTAGGGCAAGTTTAATTCAAATGAATTGGGTACCAATCAATTAAAATAAATAGGGACGGGGGTTATTTAAACAGGACAGACAGAAACACACACAGACAGACCATTTTGCGGGACCCACTTTTTTGGAACAAAAACGTGTATTTCCATCAAAATCTTGACATCGAATTTTTGACATGAATGCATAGGCTACTTTCTCTACTTATATTAATACCTATAGGAAAGAGAAAATAAATAAAGTAAAAATGCAAATTCATTCAAGTACAGCGAGAAGGCTAAAGCCTTAAGTATATGGTATAGTATAATATATGGTGTAAAGTGAAATAATTTTAATGACTGAAAATGTAAAACGTAAAATCTGGTACAGATGATTCTATTTTAACTTTTCATATTTAAAATTATTTTACCATTTACCATATACTATACCATATACTTAAGGCTAAAGCTATCAGGTGGGGACTTAATGCACTCACTGTACAATAAAAACTAGTCAAGAAACGATTAGTATAAGGCCTGGGCATCTTCAGTTCAAAAATATGTCTAAAATATCATAGAAAAAGGGAAGTACGGAATAAAAGCTTGGAATTTGGCATAATTAAAGAAAACTTTTACTAAATTTTTTTTTTTGCATGATCACCCACTTCTACAGTGTATCAATATAATGCTTCATGCGGAGAATTGGTTAAATCATATTAATATATTTGTATTGAAGATGACCATATCTGTATAAAAATCAGCAAACAAACGTATATTCAATTAACTTAAATTTATTCATTAAAAAATTTTATTTGATAAATCAGTTTTTATTATTAATCAAATTAAAAGATGTTAATAAAAATTTCTTTAAATCAACTATCAGAGAGTCAAGTTATAATATTGATTAAATTATTTTTGAAATGTAGCCTAGTCCAAAGCGCTTATCAACCAAATTTAATCTAATACTCGTAGGAATCGCCTCCCGCGGGGCCCGTTAATTTCAAACTGAACACTGTTATGATTCCTTTTTTATGCATGATAATTCGATTTCATTCATTTTATACAAAGTCGTAAATTTAAAGAAAAAAAAAAAAAAAAAAAAAACAATATAATCAACTTTTTTAAATCAAATTTTCATTAATTTTTGATTGGAAAGTTAGCAATCTTGAATGTTTTTTCTTTTTTTTTTTGGAACGCTATTAGAAATCAAGATGAAATGAAAGTACAATAAATTAAAAAGAGACTTGATTGAGAGGTTTTAGTGATGATTGTATAAGTAGGTAGGTAGCCAGTAAATGATAAAAAGTTCATTAATTTCATTGAAGTTACGGTAATGATTCGCTTCCATTTTTAGATTCAGAAAGAAAAATTGTCAATATATTGGTGGGCTTTAAGGATGCATACAAAAATATCTTCTTCTTTTTTCGGCTTAAATCCGGCGGTGCGGGGTCGGCGGTTCATGGGTTTTTGCGACCTGGATGGAATAGAACAGGGAGGCCTGTTGCACGGTCTGACGCCTATTGAAAGTATAAAAGGGAAGAGACTGACATCAAAAGACAGAAGTACTGCCACATGATGTGATGATTTTTTTAAAATATCTTTTATTTAATGCAATTAATCTAAAAAAAAAAATTCATTTTTTCGAAAATCAAAAAAAAGGGTTTCTATAAGTTGTAGATATTTTAAATAGCTTTAATTTTAAAAAAATTTGAGGTTGATAGCTTCAAAATTGTGGCCGCTGGAAACTCCCAAAATTAGCACCCCGAGACGCGCACCTTAAAAAAATATATATATTTTTTTTTTAAATAATGAAATAATCATAAGTAGAAAACGCATGGGTGGGACTTAATATTGTCCCTCACTGTTCAAGATTTATATAAATAGTTTGGCTCACTACTTAAGTTATGACAAGACATTTAATATTGGTGTCTGTTCAAAACACGCTATAAATCTTAAACATACTGTTGAAATGTTGCTTTATATAGGAAATAAGCAGCTAAAAGCAAATATGCCTATTTTTGTAATATATGCAAAGTTTTGCATGTATTTTTGTTATCATTCACCATTAGACTGTAAATCTTTTGTTCTGAAGATGAGAGCTAAGTGTTTCCGAAACGTCGAAGAAAATAATTAACTTTTTATCATTTGCTGGTATGATAATATAGCCTGTGAAAGGCTATATACGTCTATAAACGAATGAATAATTCAGACTTTCTTTTTCCAAATATTAGACTTTACCCTTTCTATTATCGAAATAATAATTATAATAATTTTCATTAGCGACTTCTTACTTACTCTTAATCTTATTCCCAAGAATTTTCGCACAAAGAACTGGGAGAAGATTCTTACCTGGAACAAAAAAAAAAAAAAACTTGTTAATTATAAAAATTTTTAAGCGAGTGGTTTATTCATTAATTAACTAAGTGACATGGAATGATGATAGTAAAAAAAAAAATAAATAAATAAATAATTCTCATTTCACAATAAAATTGTTTGTTAAAAACTCAATATTTGAGAATAATCGAAACCCTTGCGTTTCGGGATTTGTAAGCTCTATTTATTTATTATTTCGAATGTCGAAAATTAATGTTTACACAAGGTAATTAGCAAATTCCATTTTATTTTAAAAATTTAATCATTTAATCTTTCTCTGGATTCATTACAATATTTTATTTAAGGCTTAAATTTAGGATAATTAAATTTTAAATATTGGTTTTAGGAGAATGAATTAATCTATATTGAAAGATAAAGGAAAGTAAATATTAAGACGTGTGAATGTTATACGATCAAAACAATTAGAGTTGTTCAAGTCGGTTGTTGATTTATTAGCAGTTGTTGGTTGTTGTGGGCGATTTTATATCCGAAGGGGAATTTGATGTTTGAGAAGATATATTTGTATATTTGTGAAGTTCAAACAACAGGTCATCGTACATCTGGCGATGATCGTGATGTTCGGCCAGTCCTTATTAATGTTCCTTGTTTGCTAATAGTTTGACGAAGTTAAGTTTGGCTCGTCGCTTGTTCCTCTATTGTGAAACTTATACTTTGGAGTGCGGAAATCAGAAAAGCGAGAGGATAGGAGAGTGACGTCATAACTTATTGAGTTAGATATACATTCGTATGTGAACAATTTTTACTTTCTCTTATCTACCAGTACATATATGTATATACTGTAGGCCTATATATAATAGAGAGAGAAAGTATTGGATTCATGTCAAAAATTCGATATCGAGATTTTGATGGATATACACCTTTTGGAGGTCGTCTGAGCCGAAAAAAATGGGACCCGTGAAAATGTCTGAACAAAATAAAATATGAAAGAAATGAGCTACGAGATTGAAATTTTATATTTAAGTTAGGAATCCCACTAACAAGTCGTGAAAATAAGATTTTAAATAAAATCGGCGAAAAAGTACTAGTACTTTACTGATGTAATTTTTAACTTTTTTTTTTCGATTTTCTCAAAATTCGCTTAAACAATTTAGATTAAAATTCATAAATCAATTATTTTTTAGATGCTCTTTAAAATGTATATTCTCATTTTGCCATCAAAAGTGTATGAAGCACACTTTACTCTTGTACTTTATTCAAAATTTGAGACCCTGGTAACAAAAATATCTTGAATTCAAATGAGGGAGCGTACAAGTATTACGTAACGCAATTTTTGAAGATTTTTGACCCCCCTCCCCCATGTAACGCGCCGTAACATTTTTCTGGACCCCCCCACTAGACGTTACGTAACGCTCAATTGGCCATTTTTATCTTAAAGTCACAATTATGTTGTACAGAGTATCGGAAAATACCAGTAACGTAACGCGTTGTTCAACCTCCCCTCCCCCCTCCTTGTAACGCATGGTAACGTTTTACTAGACCCCCCTCCCCCCCAAATTGCGTTACGTAATACTTGTACGCTCCCTGAACCGTACTGTCGGAAACTAAATATATGTCGGCAAGAAAAACCTGGTGTGACAAGCACAAAACACAACTTTCAATTACCGTAGCTAAGAGAAAATTGTGCGACCAGACACACCATATTTTTTTATTTTGGTCGTTATTCATGTTATCCCTAGTTGCGAGATTTTTTAAAGTTCATTATCAATAAATCTTTTCTTTTTTTTCTTTTCATTGGAGAAAATAAATATATAACTATAAAAAATCAAAAATGCAAAATACCCAACTCCCTGGTCACAAAGGCTGAGGGTGAATGTGATTACATTAAAGAAGAAAGCTTGCTTTTAGCAGATAGTTTGTAAGGTCTTATAAAAAAAAGAAGTCAGCTAAAAATGGACAGGCCAAGCAACTTGCCCATCAGTCACTATCAGACGAGCTTTTATTTAATTTTTTTTTCCTCTTCCATAAAATAGGATGCGCTATATTAAAAGTCTTTTATCATTCCTATTTCGAATTAATCTGTTATCGCAAGAAACGTGATCGTTCATCATAATGAATTGAAAAAAAAAAATATGAATATATTGTCAATGGGAAGAGAAGCGAGGGTTGAGCGAGTATAACAAATTATACATATTTCATTAAAAATGCTTAATTAAAAATAGGGCGATGCTTTTAAAGAAAATGTTAATTTAAGCTTAATAAATGAAATAATTTATTATAATTATGAATATGTTAAATTAATTAAAATTAAATGTGATGCTGTCATATCGTTATTATTATTATTATTATTATTATAAAATTAAAGTTTAAAACAATAAAATTATAATAATAATTTCACTAATAACTTATGTTTTCAACTAAATGAATAAAATAAAGACTGAGGGTAAATTTTTGAAAGAATGGCACGAGGAATATAAAATAATCAAAAATAATTACATCATCTATTATAGGTATAACATAATTATTATTATTTTAAAGGAGAGTTTCTGTAAATTTGTTAAAAGTCTTAAAAAATAGTAAATCGCAAAAAAACAGGGTGTTAATAAAATATATAGGCCTATATTCGAAGCCTGGTAGGAGTCTATTTCAATGAAATGGGGTAGGGAACCGGAAGGAGAAATAAAATGCTAATTTATTCAGTCTGCTCGACGACGTTTCGGATGCAAATCCTCCCCTTCTTCACTGAGCAGTTGCCCTTCTCATTCACACACATTCACACAGTCTTTTCGGCAACTTAGGCCATATAAGACTTTATACGATAGCCGTTATATCTATTGGGGGTCCAGGCATTTCTATTTAAGTCATTTGGTATCCAAATGCCTTAAAATTAAATCATCGGACTGCCTGGGGGTCCGAACCCGCTACGTTCGGTATAGAAGGGAGGCACGCTACCAACTACTCCAAGCCCCGTGGGCAGCAGTTGCCCTTATGAAACATACAGTGAATAAACAAATAACTTCCACTTGTTATAACGGGTTGACGCACCCGAAACATCGACGAACGGAAAGAAAAAAATTAGCGTTTTATTTCTGCTTCTGGCTGCATACTACATTCACCTCATTGGATTCTATAATATATTTTAAAAATGTTGGGAAATATCACTAACAAGATAATAGATATTTTATTTTTTGTTTATTAATTAAAGCTTTTATGGTTTGTGCTTGTATTATTATTATTATGAGAGTTTTTAATTATAGACCACTAATACTTGTACAATATTTATATTTTTAATATATAATTAATACAAATGTGGTATATAATTAAAGGCTCCCACAATAATAGATATTTTCAAAAATCAAGCTAGAAAGAATTCAAATGTACTGCTGGAAACTAAATATAGGCCTTTTTTTTTTTTTTTTTTTTTTTTTTTGGAATGGGTGCATAAGGACCGAAGACCTATAATGACCAATAGTCACATGCAGCCAGGAAGAAAATAAAAACAAAAGGAGAAGCATAAAGGGGAAACTCAACTGCGGGAACTGAGAAGATGCCTGTTGAGGTTAGACTTGAAAGTCTGAAGATTGTAGGTTTTGGGGAAGATAGACGCAGGGAGCTTGTTCCAATCACGGGAGGTCATTGGGACAAAGGAAGAATGAAATTTATTTGTTCTGTTAGTCGTGATCTGAACAGCATAGGGATGCTGGGAAGGTCTATATGTCGACATGAAAAATCTGGTGTGGCAAGCACAGAAGACAACTTTTATCTTCACAAGAGAAAGTTGTGTGTCCAGTCACACCAGATATAAGGTAAAAAGGTAAAAAAACGCAAATTTATTTCACTAATTGAAATTGTGATGTCCCGACTGAATTTGACAAGAAAAATATAATCTAATTATTTTGTTTGTAAAATTTTAGTAGATGTTTCTTTTTTTTTTTAATAAAATATAATAGAATCAGGAATTTAAAATTCAAATATAATCCAATTTAAAGATTTAATAAAATATGAAAAAAAAAAAAAACGGGGTTCAATTTAATTGTTCAATCTCCTGTTCATTTTAACCTTTCATTATAGAATACTAATGTTTTTCTAATATTTTATTAAATAGAACCAATACTAATGAAGAAAAAAGATTAAATCCTGTTTCTAAAATGAAAGCGATTAATTAAAAATTCAGAATCTATCTTCTAAACAAGAAAGGGTTGCCTAGAGCGCGTGATACACGTTCAGAAATAAAATAAAGGATGCTGGGTTGGAATGAAAAACACTTTAGAGCTTAAGTTCAAATGAGACGTTTCTTGGACCTAAAAATTTTCAACCATTTGTAATAATAAAGTTTGCAAGAGGAGAACACTCGCACATGCCAACAAAAAAAAAAAAAAAAAAAATAGAAACCCTTCAGTAATAATATATATAATATAGACATTAGTTAGAAGATCACTTTGTACAGTGAGCGCCACAATTAAGACCCCACCTGATAGCTAGAGACTTAAGTATATGGTATAGTGTGTATAGTGAAATAATTTTAATGACAGAAAAGGTAAAACGAAAAATTTTATTTTACCTTTTCATATTTAAAATTATTTCACCATATACCATATACTTAAAGCTCTAGCTATCAGGTGGGGACTTAATTGTGGCGCTCACTGTACTAGAGAATAAAAATAAATTAATATGGCCATCACATAACGCGAATTGTTTCTCATATATAATAAAATTATTCGAGAATTTTAGAAAAATTCTGGTGTGACTGGTGGCACAGCAGCTTACCTTCGGTAATCGAAAGTTGTGTTATGTGCTTGTCACACCAAATTTTTGTGTTGACATATATTTAGTTTCCACACAGAGACAGACCATGCCGCGAAAACCACTTTTTTGGATTCAGGGGGCCTCAAAACGTGAAGATCCATCAAAATCTCGACATCCAATTTTTGGCATGAATCCAATACTTTCTCTCTATATATATTAACAGTTTTAGGGGTAAGAGAAAGTAAAATCAATAGGGCTACGTTTAATTAAGGAGAATTTTGTGAATAGATGGAATAGTTTTTATTTTAAATAATTAATTATTATATATAATGTAAATTAATCCAATGTGTAAGTTTAAATAAATGACATATAGCCTAGTACTCATTTGACATTTGAAAGATCCAGCATAAATTACCGAAATCTATTTATTCAAATAGATGATTACGGTTGGGCAAATTATTATATATGGGTTAATTAAAGGATTTCAATCATATATTTTATTGATATATTATAGAATTAAACATGTATTAATCTTCAAATGTTTTTTGGCTTCAATTCACATTTAATTCGCAATTATTGAGATTGAAATATTTAAAGGATTAATAAATATAGTAATAAAATTTTTAATTCGATAACGAGATCAAATTCTTTATATAGAGATAATAATAAAAAAAAAGTAAAAAGAATGAAATCATGAATATGAATCGAGGGAATGAGATAAAAGTTAAATAAAATAAACAGCTTATTAAATTCCTCCAGATACTGGGAGAGAAATCAAAGTCGGGAATTTATTATCTTTTAGCCTGAACGCTCACCAATTGAGCAAAACGTTCTTGGACAAAACGTTTTGTCCAAGAGCAAAACGTTTTGCCATTCAGCAAAATGTTTTGACATTGAACAAAATGTTTTGCCATTCAGCAAAATGTTTTGACATTGAACAAAATGTTTTGCCATTCAGCAAAATGTTTTGACATTGAACAAAATGTTTTGCCATTCAGCAAAATGTTTTGACATTGAACAAAATGTTTTGTCATTCAGCAAAATGTTTTGACATTGAACAAAATGTTTTGATATTGAACAAAATGGTTTGCCATTGAACAAAATGTTTTGCCATTGAGCATTTTTGCCTAATCGGTGTGCGTTGGCATTTTTTGCTCAATGCCAACGCACACCGATTGAGCAAAACTTTCAATGGCAAAACATTTTGTTCAATGATGTCGAATCATGTTCAATTGTGTTTTGCCTCCTCGGTGGGCGTTGACCAATAGCTTTAGGCACGATTAGTCAAAAACGTTTTGTCCAAGATTATTTTTGCTTAATTGGTGTGCGTCCAGACTTAGTGGATCAAATCTATTAAAATTAGAGCAGCAATTCAATCGTCATTGAAACTTATGACCCTAAAAGACTACTATTTTCCGCTTACATATTAAGTAATTTAATCAAAAAGCCAGCACGATAAGTAATGAAAAATGCTTATTAGTTTAATGATCAAAGGATGATCATAATAAACGTAAATGGACCTGTTCGAATTTAAATTCGACTGGGAAATCTATGCAAAACGCAGTTGATCGTCATCTGTAATCCCATTTCGTCAATGGAACAATTTAAATTCCGCCCCCTAGAGGGAGGTGCAGAATGCACAAACACACCAATGCACTAGGGAGGAAATAAATACAAAGTGGGACAGGCGGGGCAACGCTTGAGGGGACCCTTCGTGACTTACTTGGCCTGTCTGCCAACCTGCTCGATATTTCGACGAACACCGGCCTTTTCGTGTCTCAATTTATCACTGGAATAACATCTGGTAATAGGTTTTTATTTAATACTTTCGACAATTTGTGATTACTCATGAGAAGAAAGATAGCGAATTTTTATTTATTTTTTTTTTATCTCTCTCAACAAAAAAAGGTGGTAGATATTTCATGCGAAGATCGAATATGGGACCTGAACTTGTTTCATTTTTTATATATTTTTTTATATATCAAAAATTCGATAATGTCATAATAAGAAGAGGATGATTGATCGGGCAGCACGTCAGACGATCAAAAACTTCTAGAAGAATAACATAGAAATTAATAATCGGTGAATAAATTATATTAGGCCTAATTTAAAAAAATACAATGTTGTGTATTATTGTAAAATAGAGGCTGGGAAAGCTCTCAAAGTCACAAATGCTAAGAAAAGCAAATTTCTTTAATTGTATAAACAAGACTTCATTTTGATTACTTCAAGAAAATTGTGTAAGCTATCTTTAAAATTCTAAGAACTTTAGGCCAGGATTTGTTTCCCAAAATAATTATAATTTGCATCCCTGGGCAGTAGTACAAAGTTAGAGATCCCGCTTTTTATGTTAGGGGTATATTGCATAACAGAAAACGAGACCCAGGTTAAAAAAATGGAAATGATTCTCACTAAATATTTATTCAATTAAAAATATATTCATTAATTAAATCATTCTACAAAAAAAAAAAATTAAAAATAATACTGGTGATGTTTTTAGAACGAAAAAAAAAATAGAAAAAATGCAGCGTAAATTATTACTGACAAACAAAACTGCTAAATCAGGGTTTTAAATAATTGGGGTGAAATAGATAAAATTGTGAAATATGTGCTATAATAAAAAATGAATATAAAATTCTTGTTTATAATTTCGATTTTTTTTTTTTTATATTTATATATATAAAATAATAAAGCAAAAAATATTAACCCAGTGAATAACTAAAATAGTAAATTAAATATTTATAATACGGAAAATTAAACACGAACACATATAAAAAAAAAAGTAAAAATAAAATAAAAAGTTACTTTTGACAATAAGAAAGTGTTTGAAGAGAATAAAAATAGTGAATTATTTAATTTTGTTGTTAACGATGGTTTGGTGTTTATTGAAAAGTTGGAGAAAAATAACTTTCGATCCTCTAAATTTACTGGAAAATTTGAATAAAAAAAAAAAAAATTATATAATAGAATGGGTCAATAGAGTAAGTATTTTGTCCAAATAGAAAGTTAATTAAATAAAGATGTTAAATATAATATTTGGATTTTATAATTTATTAATAGGGATTAAAAAAACTGAAGTGAATGTTAGCCAGTATCAGCTTATTTAGGCTGTAAAATCAAACATATGAAATTTTCAAGCAATGAATAAGCTTTATATATTTGTATATTAGGTAATATTATCATAATGGGAAGTACACAACTTCCGAAACAGTTAAAACGTTTATGAATATTTATATAGTCAGATCTTAGGTTTCCTCTCCTAACTCAGTCCCCTCCTATCTCACCAATCCGAAAAAATACGAGCAAGTGATTTGAAGTAGGCTATAATAAAATGAAAGTTAATTTATTGGCACTGAAGATGGCATGATAGCCGAAATATTTGCACTCAATAGTGTAACCTAGAAACAATAGCTGGGTTCATTTCTCTTGATTTCAATTATTTTTTTTAATAGGGCCTAATAGGCCTAATATAAATATTTCGAAAAATTAATTTTCTAATTGCACCCCATTACTATAGAAAAAAATCTGATCCCCCTTTCTTACCTCTAATCTTTTTCTTTTCCCCAGATTTTTCGACATATATTTATTCCCACTACATACAACATATGAATTCAGATTAAAATTTATAATATCGAAAATATTTATATTTTGTTACCATCAACCATTTCTCCTATCTTCCCTATGAAATACAAGATAAAGTGGTCTTCAGAAGATTTCAATCCAAAATGAGAATATACATTTGAAAGAGCATCTAAAAAATAATTGATTTTTGAATTTAAAAAAAATCGTTAGCAAATTTGAAAATCGAAAAAAACTAAAATACATCATAAATACTAGACTCTTTCCGATTTTGATTAAACTTATTTTTCCTCCCCGTGTTTACTAAAAAAATTTCAACCTCACTCAATTCCTTCTCTTAAAACACACACACACACACACACACACCCCCCCCCCCCCCCCCCCCCCCCCCCCCCCCCCCCCCCCCCCCCCCCCCCCCCCCCCCACACACCCCCCACCCCCCCCCCCCCCCCCCACAAGCAAATTTAAATTTCGCAAAACTTTTTTGAAATTGAACTCTGGTCCATGGATGCGAAAGATTTTGGTCATTTTGAATTTAAACCCCTAAATCCGATCCAGGATTTGGGTTTTGGATTGGAATCCAAATTCTCTCAAAGGACCTAGGATTGGAACTGAATCTGGGATTGAGTTACTGAATTTAAAATACTTTAAAAATATTATTAAATATTGACGGCAATGCCACAGAGGATTTCCACAGAGGAAAAAAACTTCACAACTATCCCAACCAATCTTTAAATCAATTTTGATTTGATTGAAAAACGTAGAATGGTATCCTTGGGCCTAACTGTCTCAAAAATTGAGAAAATATGGGGCTTTCCAGGCCCCCCGGAGGATTGCTGGTCCCATGGCACCCCTCTGCGAGGATGTCTGGTCGCATGCCCCCCCCCCAGCCAAATTCCCTAGTTACGCCCATGATAGTATTTAAAAATAGGGTTTAAAATTCGAAGATCCTATTCATGAACTGGATTTAGATCCAATTTTGAAAATCGGATCTGATTGGAGATCATGATACCTATTTTGTATATTTTTAAAATTTTTGCAATAAACTCAATACACATTTTAAATCAAGAAAAAAACTATTGCAATAAATCAAAACACTATATTTGTGTAAAAGATTAAGAGACCCAATACCCAATAATAAATTTTTTTTTAATATTTTATATAACATAGTCCAAGCAAAAAAAATATAAATTAATTCCAATAAAGGAATTGGAGGGTTGTTTAAGATAAGAAATAAATTAAAAAAAGGCTATAAAAATAATATTAATTAAAAATTTAACTCTTTCAATACGAAAGCGACACTCTCGTTTATAAAAGCTACAATGTGGCCTCTTTCAACTTTATTTTAAAAAAATATCTCTAAAATTATTAAGTGAATGAATTAGATATTTTTTTATGCTTTGCAAAAATAAAATGTCACGTTTCTATTTCCTTTGATCTTTAAAACAACCATCCAAAAAAGACCAATTAATTTTCTTTTTAATATTAAATTTAATATTCATTTATATTTCAAAAAAAAAAAAAAAAAAAAACAACAACAACAAATATTTCATAAAAATGTGAATGCGACCAGATTAAAATAAAATTCATTGGATTTTTTTCTTTTTTTTTTTGCCTTTTAGTTATCAACAATCTGTCCGGAGTGAGTCCAAATGAGTGAGTGACTTGACTGATTTAATGACAGGTCTTTCATCTAACATGATGATTTTATGTGTGTGTGTGTGTGTCTCTGTGTGAATATTTTCACTGCAAGAGTATAAAGTGCGGATATGGTGTGAGGTGGAGGTATAAATAGGTTCAATCAGAGAGCTGTCAATAAATGCTGCGTTCGCCGGTAAAATGGAATCATTCATTCACTATTAAGCCATGTAAATACTGAGCGAACTGAACGGGAAAATATAGGAAATTCCACAAAAATAAAAAAATAAAAAAATGAAGGGAGAAGAGAGGGATTTTTCAATTTTACAAAGTTGCTGATTAAACAAATTCAAAATCAAAAGCTGAATATATTCATATTACATTTTATAGATATAGTAATAAAATTTTTATTTTTATTATGTACAGAAGAGAAGGCTTTTGTTTAAATATCAGTGAAAATGAGAAATAATGAGCTGAAGATAACCGTAGATTAGAGTGATAGAGAGAGAGGACAAGAAAAAGTATCGCACAAGAGCTTCCTTAGATTAAGGAGGCCCTAGACCAGGGGAGGCGAACCTTTATGGATCAATGTTTAATGAGGCCAAAGATGTGTCATCAAATAATTTTGTTTGTATGTAATACTTCATAGTCAACTTTTTTATTTTGAACTAAACAGTTTTGATCGGTGAAGTGCCCAAAATGTTGTGTCGCGTGCCTTTGGTTCGCCATTCCGGCTCGATTGAATCAAGTCAGATTGACCGGATAGGAATCTGTTTGACGCTTGTGCCAATCATTGAAGGTGATTGATAGAAGGTTTGAATGACTCAATCGATTGATCCTCTATGTCCAGTTTGATCAATCATTACGTCAATCACACGCTTGCCAACCATGGAGTTTATCCCGCTCTCACAAAAAAAGATACTAAACGAAGACGAAGATGATGTTTCTGTAATATTCGGCTTTGGAAACGCATAGGAAGTTGAGTAAATGCTGAGTGAAGCGATTTCTTAATTTGGACCAACGTTGTTTCCGCTTTTTGTTTTTCCCTTTAACGGCAACGAAAGTAAGGAAGGTATTGGACACTATTGTTCGAAGCGTCGAAAAATCAGAGTTTTGATAAAAAGATTGAAGGTTTGATTAAAGTTGATTGAAACGCGCGTCAATCGATTGACTGAACTGTGATGAAAATGATTAACCGTCTTTTTTTTTAAACACTCACACTTTTTTCCCATTCACAGTCTTTTCGGCAACTTAGGTCATTTAAGACTTTGACGATAACCGTTATTTTTTGTTATCATTTGTATTACGTAACGCAATTTTTGAAGATTTTTGACCGCCCTCCCCCCATGTAACGCGCCGTAACATTTTTCTGGACCCTCCCCCTAGACGTTACGTAACGCTCAAGTGGCAATTTTATCTAAAAGTCACAATTATGTTGCCCAAAGTATCGGAAAGTCGCTAAAATACCAGTTACGTAACGCGTTGTTCAACCTCCCCTCCCCCCTTGTAACGCATGGTAACGTTTACGAGACCCCCATCCCCCCAAATTGTGTTAGGTATTACTTGAACGCTCCCTAAGCTATTTGGTGTCCAAATAAAATCATTGGACTGCCTGGGGTCCGAACTCGCGACGTTCGGTATACAAGGTAGGCACGCTACCAACTAGACCAAGCCCGTAGGCGATTAACCGTACAAGGCTTCCTTTAGTAAACAAAAGAATCCCAATCAAGGTTTTATCATCGTAAGAGTAAAATGAAAGAGAAATTAATATGCAAAATATAAAACTGGTGAGGACAAAAATTCAATTAAAAATCAGTAAATGTGTATAGGCGTATATTTATACAGAATGGTTTGAAAAAGGTCAAGTAAGATTTTATATAATAATTCTAACTATACTTTTATTATTGCAATAGCAAAAGTAATAAATTTGAGGTATATTAAGAGAGAGAATCAAGTACGTCCTTCACTTAAATAACTTAAGATCTTCCTAAATGTCAACATCATGTTGAAAGAGGGGGTCAAATAAAGAATAATCAAGGTTTAATATCATTTTTATTATACAGGAAAATTTTAGTTGAGAAGATAAAAAAAAAAATTCAAAAAATTATAATTTTGGCTGTTTATAAAACAAAAGGATTAAGTGGACCGAGTTCTAAATATGGGAAAAAAATTATAGCCCTACTGTTTAACTTATCGATCATTGATATTCAACCAATAACTAGATATCGGGTGACATTCGTGTAATCAGAGAGACCCAATTTAACATCGAAGATTTTTTTATATTTAAAAATCGGGTGGTTTATTGAAAAAAGTTATTGAATTTAAAATACTTTTATATACACATGTAATATAATTTTCTAAATGATCATAAATAATAAATATCGGCAACACAGGAATTAAAAATAGTAAATAAAAGACTTTAGAAGCAAAATAATTCAAGTGTTAAATACCTCGTTAATTGAATAGTTGGTGGCACTAATAACCGCCAGGGGAGAGGCTTGGGCCTTGTGCTTAGACAACCAGAACGCTTAGGATTGTTTCACAAGTAACTATTCTCCTTCTCTACTATTAATTTAGATGAGTTATTCACTTATGAGATAATTGTTGTCTAAGCGCAAGGTCAGTCTTTCCCCTGGCGGTTAACAGTACACCATTGAACATAAATAATCTAGAAACAATATAAAAAAAATGAATTATATATTAATTATAGGTCTATGTGTGTTAAAATATTTCAAAAGTACCCCAAGGAAAATCGAAATATTTTGATATTATTTATATTTTTTTTAAGGGCAATTATTTTTATTTTAGATAAAGAATATTTTACTAAAATTTAAAACCAGTGATGAAAAATGTATTTATTTATAATTATAATTATTATCTCTGAACATATTTTGTCAAAAGTTGTGTTAAATATTTTTTATTATTAAAAAAAAAAAATTAACATTTAAATAAGATAAGAGAGAATTTTTACTTTTTTTTTATTATGTAATCAAGAAGTTTATTTATTATTATGGGAACTTTATAGGAATGAAATAGTTGTAAACAAGAGAAAATTAATGAATAAACTTTTGGTGATTATTTTAATTTATTAAATGTATTTAATAGTTAGGAAAAGTTATTAAAACAAAAAAAAGGGATAATTTTTTAAATAAGTTAGACAATAAGTAAATATTATTTATGATAGGAAACGGTGAAAATAATCATGAATAAATTAAAACAAAAAATAGAAATTTAGGAAAAAAAAACAAGCTCTATTATAATAAATGGCTTGTTAAGAAAAAAAAGCCATCGGGCTTGGCGTAGTTGGTATCGCGCCTGCCTTGTATACCAAGGGTCGAGGGTTCAAATCCCAAGTAGTCCGATGATTTTATTTATTTGGTATCCAAATGGCTTAAATAAGAATGCCTGGATCCCTATATATATATATATATATATATATATATATATATTTAATAATCAATTATCGTATAAAGTCATATATGGCCTAAGTTGTCGAAAAGACTTTGTATGTGTGTGTGAATTTGAGTGTGAATGAGAAAAAAGTGTGTTGTAAAAAAAAAATTGTTTTTTATTACCTTAACATATTCAAAACACAGACAGACCATGTCGCGAAAACCACTTTTTTGGATTCAGGGGACCTCAAAACGTGTATATCCATCAAAATCTCGACATCGAATTTTTGACATGAATCCAATACTTTCTACACTACATAGGTAAGAGAAAGTAAAAAATTAAGCGAATGTTAGTGGATCCTGAACAAATGATGATTTTTCTTAGTCAAGGAAAAGTTAATTTTAGGCTGATTTAGGGAGTGTTTGTAAAAAGTCACAAGGATATTTTTGAAATTAAAAATTATTATAATTAATTGGATTAGTCCTATTTTTAAAGAAAAAAATATTTTTTATGGGAATTATTGCCATACAGAAAGGTAAAATAAAAAATTTCATGGCTCTAGCCAAGGGCGGATACAAGGGGGGGGGGGATAAAGGGGGGTAATTACCCCCTCCGAGATTTGAAAAAAAAAAAAAAAAAAAATTATTTTCAATGCAAAATTTTAAAAATTAATACTTAAAAATTTGATTTGTATTAATATTCTGGCAAACAAGTACAGAATGCGCCTTTAAATTACCGAAATTAAGAAAAAATAGTGTGTTGTGCGACGAGTCACAACAGATTACCCCCCCCCCCCCCCGAGAAACACCTCTGGATCCGCCCTTGGCTCTAGCTCTTGTTTCTGAGATAATTTAGTCAAGCGCACATAGTGGGGGTACAGATACGATTTACGGAACGAAATTATATTCCTACACCCCTTTGAAAGATGTTCTAGAAAATAAAAAAAAATTCATGGTCCTAGCTCTTATAGTTTCTGAGATGTATTGATGCGGTCAGAGGACAGAGGAATGACAATTATATATATATATATATATAAATTAACTTTTATTAGGCTATAATATGTATTTTTGCTTGGAGAAATCGAAAACAATTTAAAAATTTCAGAAATGACTTCCCCTAGACTTTTTCTATGGCCAAACATCGAGCAGCTTGGGTTTTAAGTAATCGAGACCACACACAGACATCATAATTACAAAAATGAATTTTTTGGACTTGGTAAGGTCTAAAACTTTGAGGATCATCAAAATCTCGAGGTCCAATTTTTCAACGATTATAATACTTTCTCTACTTCGTATACAAGAAAGTAAAAAGTAAAAAAGATTCAATAACAACGTCACACAAAAAGCAATAATAAGAAATTTATGACATTCGAATGTCAGATTAGGAATGGATCATGAAAAAAATATTGAAAAAAATTTAATTGCTCTATTTTATATTTATATATATATACAATATACTTTATATAAATTAATGCTGATAAATTTTATTACTCATCAAAATATGTTTCTAATTAAAAAAAGAAAAAAATATTTGTAAATACCTTTCAATGTATCACTGTGGAGCTCACAGCTGTCAAACGTAGGCCGATCCAACCGATGATGTCTTCGAAATGGAAATCACTTTTCACTAATAAACACAGATTAAACACACGGAAACTATTTTTTCTTGATAGAAATAAAATGATACACATCACATTCTGGACCGCCTAATAAATTCCAAACGAACTTTTATTATATTATTTGTTTCAAAGAATATTTAAAATTAAAAATATTCTTTGGATTTATTAAAAGAATTTATTGATTAAAAATAAAACACTTATAATGATGGTGATGATTATTTGATGAGTAGCTGTCAAAATTTCTTGATCCGATTTCTCATTTTAGCCATATCCGATTTGATAAAGATTATATTCACTTTGAAGTTCATTTAATTTTATATTAATTATACAAATAGAGATAATCTGAATTAGTTTATTATTTAGAATGATTTAAGATAAATGTATACTCTTTGTCATTATATTAAAAGGCAATGAGAGGAAGGCGGTCACAAAGGTGGAGTAGCAAAGATAGGAGAGTTCATACATTAAAAGAGAGAGCAGAGAGTATGAAAAATAGAAATGTCAAGTAATATAAAATAAATTTAAATTGGTAAAATATTAATTTTATATTTATATTAAACTAATTAAAAATAATTGTGATGAGATTATAAATAATTTACTCAGAACATTGGAGGCATTTATTTAATAAAATAAAAAATTAAAAATTAAAATGAAATAACCAATGAAATCTTTTTTTTTCACTTTCTCTTACCTCTATATATATATGTTAATATATAGAGAGAGAAAGTATTGGATTCATGTCAAAAATTCGATGTCGAGATTTTGATGGATCTTCACGTTTTGAGGTCCCCTGAATCGAAAAAAGTGGTTTTCGCGACATGGTCTGTCTGTCTGTGTGTGTCTGTGAACAAAATATCTCAAGAAAGAAAAGAGCTAGAAGGTTGAAATTTTATATTTAAGTTAGGCACCCCCATGGGACGTGACACGAAGCTTTTGAACAAAATCGGCCCAAAAGTACTAGTACTTTACTGATGTAGTTTTTCATGTTTTTTTCGATTTTCTCAAAATTCGGTCCAACAATTTTTTTTTTAATTCAAAAATCAATTATTTTTTAGATTCTCTTTAAAATGTATATTCTCATTTTGTGATTGAAATCTTCTGAAGACCACTTTACTCTTGTACTCCATAGAATAGATAGGAGAAATGGTTGCCATGGTAACAATATATATAAATATTTTCCCATACTTATAAATTTTACATCTTGAAAATAGAATGTACCGTACTGTCGGAAACTAAATACATGTCGACACAAAAAATCTGGTGAGACAAGCACAGTACACAACTTTCGATTACCGAAGGTAAGAGAAAGTAATCGAAGGTAATTGAAAGTTGTGTGCTGTGCGCCAGTCACACCAGATTTTTTTTTTAAACACTCACAGTTTTTTTTTCATTCACACTCACACTAACACACACATTCACACAGTCTTTTCGGAAACTCATGCCATATAAGACTTTGCCGATATCCGTTATTGATTAATATATTAATACATAATGGGGGTCCAGGCATTCTTATTTAAGCCATTTGGTATCCAAATGGCTTAAATAAAATCATCGGACTGCCTGCGGGTCCGAACCCGCGATTTTTGGTATACGAGGTTAGCAGGCCGACAGGCCTGTGAAAACAACATCAAAACGTCAACAGGGTATTAATCTTAAGTAGAATATAACTGTTACATGTATAGATCTATTTCTAATAAAAAATTCACATTTTTTATAAAATAATCTTATAAAACAAAACATTTATCAATTCAACATACCCATAAATTTTGATATTACTTTTATTTAATTTTAAATATTTATATTATGCCAACAATAAGTTTAATTATGAAGAAGATCTTGGTTTCTGTACCATGTATATATATATATTATTATTATCTCAACTTGTCTAGAGGGAATTTATCATACAACATTATACAGCTTAATATCTGCGCCAATCTTTGTTTGATAAATTCCTTCTAGACAAGTTGAGATAATAATAATATATATATATACATGGTACAGAAACCAAGATCTTCTTCATAATTAAACTTATTGTTGGAATATTATACGTAAATACGTCAAAATTTATGGGTATGTTGAATTGATAAATGTTTTGTTTTTTAAGATTAGTATATAAAAAATGTGAACTTTTATTAGAAATAGATCTACTATACATATATATATATATATATTAAGATTAATACCCTGTTGTCGTTTTGATGTTGTTTTCACAGGCCTGACGATGGTCCTTTGTGGCCGAAACCAGGATTAATGAGCACACTGGTTGTCTTATTCCCATTAAAATTTTCAAAATTAAAAAATGAAGTCTTTCTTTATTAATTATTGCTGAATAATCTGCAAAAAGAAAAACCTTTCTCTACATTTGATTTATTTCATCTCCTGAACTCATGAAAATTTAAAAATTTTAATTTGAAATGATAACTCAAGAAGTCATACCTCCCCCTAAAGCATTGAGGTCACAAGTTAACCCCGCCAATCTTCAGTTTAACATTTTTCCCTCACTCTAGAGATCAACTTATGAGATTTTCTTGGTTTGATTTCCGTTGAGAAGGAAAAGAACGAACGATAGCGAAAAAAAAAATTATATTAAATTGGCATTGATTTCCTTCGGATTTTTTTTTGCTTTGGTCTTTGCCATTTGATTTTTTTACTTTTTATAATATGTTGTGGATTGGCTTCTTGAAGATAAACCTTAAAATCCATTTTATTCATTTTAGGAAACAATCAAAGACAAAACCATTACAAAAAATTTGGTGTAAGTGGTAGCACAGCATAACTTTCTCTTAATCGAAAGTTGTGTTCTGTACTTATAGAAAAATAAAAACTCTCCCTCACCCTAAAATTCGACATTTCAAAAGGTTTTTTCCGCTCTACGCTCCCTCGCCCCCCTACATTTTTTTTCACTCGATTTTAATAAAATTTAAAATGACCCTTCTCTAGGGTGTAAATAAATGAAAAATGGTATTTCAGACTTCAGAAAGCTTTATTGCCCCCCCCCCCAGGGGGACCTCCCCCTCAAATTTATCTTTCACTCGATTTTAATAAAATTTACAATGACGCTTCTCTAGGGTGAAAATAATTGAAAAACGGTATTCAAAACCTCAGAAAGTTCTATCAGTCCTACCCTCCTACCTCCCCCCCTAAAATTTATTTTCTACTCGATTTTTTATTTCATATTTTTTATTACATTACATAAAATAATATTATTATAACAATTACAATAATAATTTTTTTAAAGATAAGTGAGGTGTATATATTTCTTAATGAGCCAGATATATATTTTTATATTAAATGTCTGAAACAAAGTATCAGTCTTAAAAAGTGATGATGGATTAAACAAAGGCGAGAGTCCTAGGGAAGGCGAGTAGTGCGGCTAGTATTTATAATAATTAAGTCCAAGGCAAATTAATTTCTGAAATTGTCGAATAGACTATTGAATATTTTTTTGTATCTAGTCCTCTAGTGGTATCGTTAATTATTATATAACAATAAATATTCAAAAAAAAAAAAAAAAAAATTAAATTAAAGAGAAGATATGGACGATATTATGCATCAAGGAACCAAGCGCCCTTTATGATAAAAGATTTCCTTAAAGATATTCCTTAAAGATCGAGATATTTATCCTTATTAATTTTTTTTAACTTTTATCTTATCAAAATCACAATGAGATTTTTTTTTATTTTGGTTTTATCTCTCAATTTCAAATAATTGATAGTAATTATTATAAAATTCCATTCATTGGATAAACAAAGAAAAAAAAATTCATATCCTGTATCTATTCATTCTATTCTGAACATATTAAAAAAAAAAATGTTTCAATGAAATATGAGATAACATAAAACGAGAGGCACCGTAGAATTATTATTTCAAATTTAATATGGACCATCGATCGGAATATAAAGACTAAATCAAAAATATTTCCAATTGTAGATAACAGATAACAGTCGGCGTATTGAGGATGGGTTTTCAGATCGCCATAAATAGCGTTAATATATCTCTGCATTGTGGTGAATGAATATTCGATATGCTAACAAAGATAGTCGCTGCGACCAGAATGGTTTCCAGTTACTATACTTTTCGTTTCGAATATCCATTATTAATGGCGGCATATGGCCAAGGGTCGTATCGAACTTGATTTCTTTCTTTATCGTCCATTTGCTTCTTTATTTGATTTATGTATTTATTATTTAATCGATATATAAATTAACTCTATTAAAGAATGAAAATTACTTAAAAAAAAAAAAAAATTGTTAAGACAATGGCGTCATTAGGATGGAGAAATATTTAATCAAAGAAGAGACATCAAAGTAATATGTTCTGACTTAAATTAATTAAAATAAGCTCAGAGGTCTCAAGGGGTGTTATTAGACTTTCCTCTAAACCAGGTCTCTCACCATTAGCTCAGAAATAGAGGTTTATGACTAATGGCCCCTAATGCCATCAAATAAAAAAAACTCACAAATCTACTTCATAGTATGTTAAGACTGAGGATACCTTGACCTTTGGCTCAGAGGTAGTATTAGCTTCTGGTGCCAAAGGTCGAGTGTTCGAATCCTGTCCCAGGCGAGAAAATTTATTTCAATTGAATTGGATACCAATCAATTGAGCGGGGTCTAAATGGCCTCCGATGCCGAAAAAGACCTTAAATAATTACCAAAAGAGAGAATATTACTTTTGTCCCTATCATTTCTAGAGACCCCTTATTAACAAGCCAGCATTTTTATTTTACCACCCTATAAGAAAGTATTTTACTCTTGATTTTTTTAAGTTATTAATTGGACCCTGTTATGCATTAGTGTGTCAAGCGCCAAAAAAAATTAAAAATTGAGTTAAGCACGGAATATTGTTTAAAATGCTATAATTAATAGTATTTTTTATGAAATATGGCCTAAAAAAATTTATATTTAATGTTACTTGGACAATTGACAAAAAAAATTATATATAACCCAATGAAAACAAAAAACTTTAATGATAATTTTCTCAAAACTCGGTAGCTGGCACTTGACACACTAATGCGTAACATGGTCCAATTAAACTATAAAAATTTATATTAACTAGGTAGAGATTTAGTGGGAAGTTCTTCAAACAACGCTCTAATGACTGTAAATAGGCCATCATATTATGAGATGAGTTTGTGTTTTGAATGGGCAAATCGCACCCCCCCCCTAGACACTAACCCGGACTTCCCGCCTACCTAGTGGACTACCATTAGCTTAGAGCCCAGGGACCACAAGACAGACCCTCTCCCAAGGCTTTGTAAAAACAATTTTCATATAAGATGTGGGAGAAGTCAATTTTCGCCACAATATGCTCGAGACTGGAGCATTGAGCTTAGGCACCAAAATTCTTAACCGTCGGTAGTGTTGTCATAAGAGACCTTCCCCCTTCAGTGGCATTAACAAAAGACTATTTATTTTAAAAGTATTGGTTTGGTTGACTAAGCTCAAGACCCCACTCTCAAATAGTGCATTATTGATAGGCACCACAACAGGCACTTGTTTGGAGTAGTATTCCTTAGATTTTTGGCTCCACTCCCCAAACCAAAATCCTGTCTAGGCTAATGATTATAGTATCATCTTCTTACCTATTTAGAACAGTAAAATGATACTATAGTTAAGTCGTTTATTCTTTATCATCTCTAGGGAATCACAAACTCCCTTCCTAGCATTTTTGTCTTTAAGAGAGAGGGAAGGCCATGGCCTACTTTCTTTGTCTCTCTTCACCTTTTTGAAATTTCAAAAGCGACAGCAAATAATTTGTTTACAATTCGATTTTTAATTCAAGAGTTTCCGTGACATTAAAATTCAATCATCATAAATTTTTAAACAGAGCTAGTTAGATAACCCATCGTATCAATAATGCACTATTTGAAAACAACTATTATTTAAATTTTGAATTAAATACCCATCGGAATTTCACCCCTTCCCATAAATATTGAACCAAGCATATAGACATTTGGTAGAGATACTTTCCCCTCATGTTAATTCGATTGGAAGCAACGTCAAAGCGTAAAGACGACCTCACGCAAGGCAAGGCCTTAAATGGAGGTAATTAATTATGCACCGAGTGTATTTATAGACGGTAATCACAGCACAGTCGGGGCTCTTTATAATCTAAAATTTATAAATTATTATCACCGACTAAATATATTGAAGGCTTTTGCATATGACGGTGCTAATGGCTTCCCTCACGGGAGTGAGATCCTCTCAACTGATTGGATTTTATAAAATCCGTCCATCCTTAAGGCCGATTATCGACCATTTTTTTTTTTTTTTTGTATATTCTATGCATTTTAATTAAAAATTTATCTGCCCCATCAACTCTCTTTAAAACAATATATAAATGCCTTAACGTGACAATAAACCGATAATGGAGACATGTTTAAGAGAAAAATTATTATCTTTACTTTTTAATAAAGATGGATTAAGATAAAAAAATTTAATAACCATAAAATATTTATTTGTTAGTACGGATTCCTTAAGTCTGAAATTAACATATTTTAAATGGATAAACACGCGATGTTAATGAGTTATTATATCAATTTATTGACGTACGTAGTCAGTTTCAATATTAATCTCCACCCCTATAAAATAGAGCCGTAAAGTTAGTCAGGCCCTCGGGGTTAGTGTAGTTGGCAGCGCACCTGCTTTGTATTCCAAAGGTCGCGGGTTTGAAATGTCTGTCAAAGAACTTAGGAGGTTTTTCTATTGACTGAACTCTAGGTAATGATAATTTATTTTTATGTAGTGATGAGAAGTGGCTGTAAACTTTGAATTGGGTATAGGAGACTTTGCAGCCAAGGAATTAAATAAAAAACTTTTATTTAATAATTAACCGTCGACGTTTCGGTCTCAAATAACGACCTTCCTCAGGACCTGTGGTCAGAATATTTATTTTCAGAAACAAATCGTATAATATTCATAAACAATAATATAATTTTTTATAATATTTATATTATTTAACAATAGATGAAAGTACTTACGATTAATTGTTAGAATAACATGTTACAAGGTTAACAGTATTATATTCAATTATCATTGTAAATTATACAATTTTATACAATTAATCGTAAGTACTTTCGTCATATTGTCAAATAATATAAATATTATAAAAAAATGATTTCATTGTTTATAAATATACGATTTGTTTCTGAAAATAAATATTCTGACCACAGGTCCTGAGGAAGGTCGTGATTTGCGACTCAAGTGAACTATCATGTCCGTTACGTGCCTTTTTATATACAGCGACGTCAGTTCCATCTGTCGGCATTTCTGTGAAGTTAGATTTTTTTAAATTTAATTCCTTGGCTGCAAAGTCTCCTATATCCAATTTATTTTTATGTCTTGAAATTTTATTTATACAACCACTTGATGTTTTGTTTTTTTATAAACTCCATTGTAGCCATGAAGATGTTTGCAGTTAGTCGACCGAAACGTCGCTGTGGGTTCTTTAATAAAGGAATAAACATAGCTGCTCGGCCTTTTATTTTTCTACTACATATTGATTCAGCTATTCACCTCGCTAACATAAAATATAGTTTCAAAAGGTAAAAGAAAAAAACTAAATAACGTAATAAAAATGAAATATAATTTTTTGTTACTTTTTTAAAATAAATTAAGAAAAGTATTTTATGACTATTAATTAACATTTTTGTGTCCTACAAAAAAAAAAAAAAAAAAAAATTAAAATCCCTAGAAAAAGTTGAGTAAATGACAAAAATGGACAACCTTGAGATCGCTACAAATATACTTTCAAATAGATAAATAAAGATAACAAAATAAATTCACTGGACTAATTGTGGTACTTGTCAATAATACGAAATTTTTTTATATATTCAAGGTAGTTTGAATTTTTTATTAGTTTAAAAAAAAGTAAACAAGCTAGATACTACTTAAACTTGAATTTAGACTTATTACAACCAATTTATACCTCGCAATGTCCTTGGAATTTGTAAATTGCTAGTACAAATATTAGATGATGCCTTATTGAAAGAAGATGCTGTATAGTTATAGAATATATTTCATATACAAACAAAAAATTCAGTCCTTGGAAGAGAGGTAATATTTGAATTAGAAATATGGTTTAATGAGTCAGAAAAAATTTTGGTTTTTAGATATCTAAATTATCAGGTAGAAGAATCAGGCGTAATTTATTGATATTTATAAAATCCTTTGAGAAAATGAATTTCTTATATAAAGAAATTAAAAGTTTACATAGAGAATAAAATTATAATAAATCATTTGAATAAATAGTTAGAAATTATCGAATACAAGAGAGTAGAAAGAGATAAAATGATTGAAAGTAGGACATAAGTAATAATAATAATTTAATTTCATAATTTTTCTTTTATGAAATACTGTTATACAATTCATGCATATTTTTTAACTAACAAATTTTTAAAAGTTCCCCCAAAAATTATTTGAAATTCCTATTGGGATTCCCGTTTATTTAACCGAAGTGTTTTCGTGCACGAAGACACACACCTCAAACCCAACCGGCCTCTGGCCGTAGCCATCTACCGGCACCCCGTGAAGTTACATTATTTCCTATCTCTAACTCCTCCGCCTAGCTAGTAAACTAGTTCTTATTTCTGGTTCCACCCGGTTCCTTTTATCCAACCTCTTCTATGCTAGGGATGATGTCCTAGTTTGAGGGGGATTCTCTCAACACCGGCTCCTTTCGAAAAATGCATCACTTGAGCCTTCTTCACGACCCTTTCACAGGACGGGATGTCACAGCAACTCCCTCTCCCCTTAGGGTTGCTGTGGTGAGATCCAATATTCCAATCCACTGCCTGCTTTAAGGATTTGTTTACATTAAATTAATTAATGAAAAATTCCCGCACTCCCAGGGTTTGAACAGGTATCTTCTTTGTAGAAGCCGACACCCTAGTCCGATACACCAGCGAGGCCCCCAATAAAATTCAAATCTCATTTTAAACGAATAGTAGACTACAAGAATTTTTTTAACTAATTCTTGGGTTAACTTTAATGGGAGTTTTAAAATGGCGAGTAGAGTCCCCACTCCCCTCAAAAAAATTAATACTATTACAATGAAAAGAGAAAAGGCCAATCCGCGAGTTAAATTAATAATTTTACAAATTTATTTCACCAAGGATTAATTATCTAGGACTAGAAATAAATGACAGAGAATTTTAATTAATTCCAGCATTGTTCGGAGTCTTTTTTATTAATGTCCTCTTTATAGCCCGAACGAGAATTCAGTGACATTTAAAGAAGATGAATAAAGTGAAATATAAAAATAACGAAAATTAATTCGTTTGTTAATAAATGTGATGATTGTATTGAATTTTTTCTTATTCTGGTAAAGTGATAGTTTCGGGACATGATATGAATGCCATTTGGACGTTTTATGAAGAAACATTTGTTAAATGATAATTAGATCGAATGAGAGAATCTATTTTCAATAAAAATCTTTTAATCAAAGTTAAACAAATTATATAAAGTATACCTTATGGGAAGTAATAAAAATTACCTCTTAGAAAAGGTATAGAAATAACAAAGAATTTCATGACTCAAGAAATAAACCGATGAAAAAATAATAGCAAAATGACTCATAAAAATATAAATGATTCATTTATTGTAATTTTTATTAATCAATTCATCAAAGTTTACATAGACGCACTTAAAATATATTAATACTTTTTTGTTTTCAAGTCTTTTCGGCATCTTAGGCCATATAGACTTTAACGATACTCATTATTTAAATACGATATATATGTGGGGGTCCAGGCGCATTTATTTATACCACTTGGTATGCAAATGATTTAAATAAATATTCATCCGGAACCCCCGGAACTGTACCCAAGAATTTTTTTTTTTTTAATTTTGCTTTTCGGCATGTGAGGGCCAAAACTATGTCCCTATTTATTTTAATTGATTGGTATCCAATTCATATTAAATAAATTTCTAGGGGACGGGATGCGAATATTTGACCTTTGGCAGGCTTTAAGATTTTCAACACTTGTAATAGATATATTTACAAATAACGAGTATCGTAAAAAGTCTTAAATGGCCTAAGATGCCGAAAAAGACTGTGTGTATGTGTGTGTGAATGTGAGTGTGAATGCAAAAAAAAAAATTATAAACAATCATTTTTAAAAGATTGTGAGCCACGGGTTTAAAAGATTTGTGGGCCACGGGTTTTGGTGTAGGGGTTAGCGTACTGGTCTTTTGTACCAAGGGTCGCGGGTTAGCATCCCGTCCCAGGTGACAAAATTGATTTAAATTGAATTTGCTACAAATAAATTTAAATAAATAGGGACGGGGTCTAAATGGCCTTCGATGCCGATAAAAAAAAGATATTTGTGGGGAGGGGGTTTGACAAGAGGGAAGAACAACATCTACCAAAATCGTTGGATGGCCCCTAAAGTCATCATATTACATCAAGCGATATTTTAAAATATCCAAAAATAGGAGTATTTATAATAAAAGAAATTTTAGAGCTTTATTACACCCTCCTCCTACTTTCGACTCGTTTGTTGCAAATAAAAGTTTTTTTTTTGATAAAATTAAATCTACAAATTAAACACAAGGATATTTGTTTCAAAGGTTTTAGTAAATATAAAATTATCACTTGATAGGGCTACGTATTTCGATGAATGACCACAGTACCGCATTCGGCTATTTGAATGCAAACATCATATGAAACAGAGTACAGTAGAGACAAACCAAATTTTTATCACTCTTACATCACTATTTTTTTTTTTTTTTTTTTAAGAATTCAATTTTAAGAAAGAATCTAAAAGGCAATTCTGTACTCAAGAGTATTCTAATTAAAAGTCAAAAACAGAAAGCTTAAGAACAATATGAAAAAAAAAGGATGAGAGTCTTAAATGGAACGCCAATTTAAAGTAAAATTACTTATGAGGGAGAGGGAAAAGGATTTTTTGAGAAGCAAGTATTGCTTACTGTTATTTATTTTTTTTTTTTCAAAAAAAAAAAAAAAAAAAAAAAAAACGTAAATCGCCAACTTTCGCATCAAAATAGCTTCTTTTTTTAAAACTTCCAATCACCTTGTTTCATTCTTAAATTTGAACTCAGTATGATACGTAGTTTGTGCTTGTCAAAGGAGATTGATTTATTTAACGCCACCATGAATTCGAGAGCATGGAGCGTTTTCAATTAATAAATTCAGAATTATTAACCCCTCAGATGACAACAAAAAAAATCAAATCAATAGACAGGCAGAGAGCGACGAGTCAGAGGGGGGAAATTAAACTAATTAACCAACTGACATTTACGTAGGCATCCACGTCATCAAGTTTCTTTGACGATATTTATAAATATAAAATTTAAACTTTAAAAATTTAAATTTTGACGTTTTCAATTAAGAATGTAAATGGATGATAGAGAATGTTCATGATATTTCTAAATTTTTTACACTAAAAGTTATACGCGTACAGATGGGTTGGTATCCAAATGGCTTAAATAAAATCATCTGCCTGTATAATTCATATTGAAAGAATGTCAAATTAAAAATTAAAAATATTACATATGACTCACCAAATAGTGACAAAGATAAAATTCAATCGTAAGAAGACATTTACCTGAAACAAAAGAAAATAATTAATCAATTATTTATAATAAATAATTTAATTTATTTGCGTCATATTGAAAAGTGAATTTTTTTTTTTTTGTTAAAAATAGTCATAGAAAACAAACAAGTCCTTTAAAAAAAAAATTTAATTGAAAAATTTGCTTCTTTTTTTTTTAAATTTGTTCAAGGTCTTTTTCGGCATCTGAGGCCATTTAGACCCCGTCCCTATTTTTATCTATTGATTAGTGTCCAATTCAATTGAAATATATTTAAAAAATTTGCTTAAAATAATCTTAAGATTTATTCTAATGTATGAATATTTCTAAAAAAAAAAGGCAAACCTGTTTAAGCCCTTTTAGTTAGAATTTATATAAATATATCAAGTATTTTTTTTAAATTAAGGGTACATGGACGTAGCCAGACATCTTGTTAGGGGGGGAGGGGCAAACACTCGTTAAGACGAGAGGGGGATATGCAATTAGTATTTAGATATAGACTATAAATATATTGTATTTTCAAAATTAGGATTTATATAGTAACTTATTTTAAATGGAGGGTTAAAAAAAAATTTTCGAGTAAGGGTAAGTACCATCTTTATATATCATAATCTTTCCACAACATTTTCCATCCTTGAATTTTCAGGTCAATCCACGATTTATTTCATCAAATCCATTTCAATTTCCTGAGTGCAAAAATAAAAAAGAAAGAAGAAAAAAAAAACACTTTCGTTTGTTGTGATATAAGAAGTCATTAAGATGGGAGCCATTAAAGGCGAGGAGATAAAAAGAGAGAGATAGAAAACTTAAGAGAGAATGTGATGCAATCGGGAGATCGCGGCACTTTATAGGTTATCGAAGGTGAAATGCGTGTCAAGTGTAAAAAGACTTTCTCCTCGCATCGCAACACGTGCTTCAGAATAGAAGTAAGGTAGGAAGTACAACTACTCAAGAGGATTCCATATCCAGTTAGTACAAAATATAGGAAAAAGTTGACCCTAAATTTCACTTTCTCACTATATGAGGTATCTTGCAGATAATTATAATTTAAAATCAGGAATCATGTGATGAGTAATTGCAAATGCAATGATCAGCAGCTATTTTATGACGATACAAAAAAAATGTACAAGTTTACTTAAGGACAAAGTCATAATTATATATTTAAGATTTTTTTCCTGTTAAATGTTGATTAATAATTATGACTATTTATTTTATTTATTTATTTTAATTTGTGTAAAATAGTGCTGCTGGGGATCAGTAGTTTCATGGGACTAAAATTTATTTCTACCAATTGAAATAAATAGAGACGATTTAAAAGCTTATATTTGAGTCACAGGAGAGTTTCTAAATAAAATATAAAATTTCAACCTCGTAGCTCAAATCCTTTATGCTTTATATTGAACACAGACACATAGACAGACAGACCATTTTGCGAGACCCACTTTTTTGGACTCTGAGGTCCGTTGAGGTCATCAAAACATGAACTTCCATCAAAATTTCGACATCGAATATTTGACATGAATCCATAATATATAGGTAAGAGAAGGTAAAAAAAGATATTGTTTTTTACAAATTTTCTTTTTAACCATAGTATTTTATATTAAATTTTCTCTGCTTTTTTTCTCTTTCATATAATTAATATCAGTAATGTAAATATTTTTATTTTTTATTTTTTTTCTCTAAATGAAATAGCTTTTTGATTCAAAAGAATGATTGAAATAAACAAAAATTTATGTATGTGTTAAAAAGTAGATATATATGACTGTTAAATACAAATGTAAATACGGCATTGTGAGTTATACAAATAATTTTATTAATTATTATATAGAAACATCTTATTTGTTTTCACAAAAAGAGGACGGAGAGAAGAATCAAACAGTTTCATCGTACAGCTTTTGATATATTGGTTAATGTTCGCTAACGGGTTTAAGACTTTAATTAAAATAATTTATATAATTTGTATATAATATTAATTTATTGTTTAACTGAGATAGTAGAAAAAAAGTAGATACCGGGAGTTGAGCTGAGCCAAGGACCTACCGATTTGTACTCAGCATGCCCTACCACTAGAATTGATACAATCAATTAAAATGATTCGCAGGAAGAGAGGATGTCAGCCAAAAGGAGAGCCTCTATCGAATAAAAATTTGGCTGAAATCCTCTCTTTCTGTGAATCATTCTAATCGTTGAACAGCCACTTATCTTATCAACAATCAATTAATATTATCTAACTGGTATATGTATTGTTTTAGCGAGCATAACAAATATGTTGTATGTAATGCCGTGCTGTGGTCTAGTGATAAGGTGACACCGAGTGAGTACAAATTGGTGAATCCGTGGTTCAACTCCCTGCAGCAGACCTTTATTTTTGACGGGTATTTGAATTTTTTTTTAACACACACTTTTTTTCATTCACACTCAACACTCACACACACTTCACCCATTCTTACGGCAACTCAGGCTATATTAGACAGACGATAACCGTTGATATTTATAATATCCAAATGGCTTAAATAAAATCATCGGACTGCCTGGGGTCCGAACCCGCGATGTCCGGTATTGAAGGTAGGCATGCTACCAACTACACCAAGCCCGAGGGCGGTCATTTGAATTAATAAATATTGAATTATATAAAATTTACTTCTCGGCTTATATCCTCGATGTATATAGCAACTTAAATATTATTATATGCCTATGTAATATGCTATTATATTTTTTAAATACTGTATTTTTTTCCGAAGTACAGTATTTTATTAATTCAACGTCCAGATCAAATTCACTTCGGAAAACTTAGCTTTCTCCTAAATTAAAGTATATAGTATTTTATTTGGAAGTACTAACTAAAAGAAACAAAGTAAAAAAAAAAGAAGCAGCCAGACGGTCCATTAGGTTATTTTAACATGAGAGGATGTTAACATCTAGACAAATTCCGAGAGTGTTTATGCGAATGCAGCAGGTGTTTTACATGTTCCCTTCCCATCGTATCTAATCCATCCACGATTACAAATAAACATTACCATAGAAATGCTTGCGGTCCCATCAAATCGATGCTCCGGGACAATAAGCTTCAAGTTTTCCCATTTGAACAACAAATAATGCCCTGAACCTGAAACGCCGCTTATCACGATCCTTGCTTTTATCAAATACTATTTAGAGAATATATCGCTAATTTTAATAGTGAATCAATATTATTGAAAATGATGATAATCCATCGATGCGTAAACATGTGAAAATTAATTTGATCAATTTAGGTGATTAAAGAGGTTTGTTATTTGAACAAACATTTCAAAAAGTCTAAAGATTATGTGTTGACATCTGGGTGAAGTTAAATAATTTGTCTGGAATTTATTAAAGCAATAATAACGTGAGTTCATAATTTTCCATTATATAATCAACAAATATTTATTATCGAGTGGTACTTCATATGTATATGATAATTAATTATAATAAAATATTAAAATAAAAAACGAAAATAGAGTAGCATAATGAAGGGTGATACAAAAATTGAATAATTTGCAAATCATTGTTATATCTCCTTTAATAAAATGTATTCATTCTGACTCAGTGGCAATATGGTTGTTTTATGTTCCTAGGGTTAGTGAATCCATCACCGTCCAGGGCGATAAAACGAAACCACGAGCAAAAATATAAGTATATGGGTGAATGACCTGACGTCACTGAAACAATATCCCTGCTACAATTAAAATTAATCTAATATTTAATTATTTAAATTTAACATCACCAAGCTTCTTTCTTCAATCTCATATATTTGCTTTTGCATAAACAAACAAAAATGGTTGAACACAAGGGCGTCCGCAGGATTTTTTGCAGGGGGGCAAGTCACTTCCAGATAAGTTAAAAAAACGTATTTTGATATTAATAATGTTATACATCTCTTAGTATTTAAAGCTTTCTCACCGCGGCAAGGTGGATGTATACTGTGAATGATTTTTTTGTATTTTTTTTTTTTGTTTTATACATTTTTTTGTATCATTTTAATTTTCCAGGGGGGGGCAAGTGCCTGGTTGCCCCCCTGCGGACCCCATGGTAGAACAAAATGGTTCGGCCTATTGTCTGTTTTGAAAAAGGTATTTCTCACACAGACAAGAAAGATTTAGTGTGCGTGTGCCTGACTGCCTAACTACCGGGCATAGTCTCAATACTATTGCAAATAGATAGTACACTGAGGGCCACAATTAAGTCCCCCCTGGGAGCAAGAGCCTTATAGTATATGGTATAGTTTATGGTATATAGGGAAATAATTTTAAATTTGAAAAGGTAAAATAAAATAACCTGTACCAGATTTTATTTTACCTTTTTGGTTATTAAAATTATTTCACTATATACCATATACTATACCATAACCTACTTAAGGTGCGCGTCTCGAAAAACCGTTAAAACACGATTGACTCGAGGTGGCAAGAGATGGCGTTAGTGTTCCACATAGGAATATAAGGGACTTATTTCATTTCATTCTAGAGCTTTCAGCTAATTAATTAAAGGCAAAAAATTAATTATTTTTTAACACAATGATTACTAATTTAATTATCTACAACTTATAGAGCTCCTTTTTTTAAAATATCTTTTATTTAATGCAATTAATCTTAAATTTTTTTTTTTTTTTTTTTTTTTTTTTTCTCGAAAATCAAAAAAAGGGCTTCTATAAGTTGTAGATATTTTAAATAGCTTTAATTAAAAAAAAATTTGAGGTCGATAGCTTCAAAATTGTGGCCGCTGGAAACTCCCAAAATTAGCACCCCGAGACGCGCACCTTAAGGTTCTAGCTCCCAGGTGGGGAATTAATTGTGGCGCGCACTGTACATACATACAAACATTTTTCCATTTCATTTTTATATTCTGGGTATATAGAAGAAGATAAAGAAGAGATTACAATAATCTTGTTTATAAATTTAAATCAAATGGTTTGATTTTATAATAAAAAAAATCTGCAAAAAGCTTTCAGAAAAAGTTTTTTTTTTTCCCTCAAGTCTTTTTTTAGTATAAAAGTTATTGGAAAAGAATCAAAACGAAGAAGAAGAAATAGTAAAAAAAATCTTGTAAGAGGTGAAGTTTATGAAAGTGATGTTCACAAGTTAAATAGATTTTTCCCAAAGATAGGTTGGATAAGTTACAATATTTATAGATATATCGTCATTATATAAAATTGGTAAAATAAATAAATTAATTATAAGTAATAATTAGGCATATATACAATGTAAATAATTTGTTTTATATTTATTTTTTACTAGTGTCATTGGGAATCCCTGAAATTAATAAGAATAGATAGAGCTTTTCTATGAAATAGTTGATGATTGTCAAACTATAGAAAATAAAAATTTTTTTTATAAATAAATATGTCAATGGTTTCAGGTTTAAATGGTCGATAAGTTCGTAAATAAAAATTTATAAGGAATTCAACTAAAAACTGCTATCTCGTGGAAGAAGAGCTTAAGTCAAATTTTCTCATGAAACTAATAACTACTTGACTGTTAAAATAATTAAATTTTATTGTTATTTTTCGTTTACGTGGTTCAGACCAATTAAAAGTTTATTATTTATTTAATGATGGTTTCAAAATTTTTTTTGAAAAAGTAATTTTTTTAGTTTAAAGAAAAAGAAAGAAAGAAGAATCAACTGTTAGTTATCAAAAAGATAATGTTTTACTTAAGATAAAAAATTGTAATTATTTAATGTCAACAGAGTGTGATTAAATGCTTTTAAAACACACTCCTTTTGGAAGGGCTTTGAAACACAAGGCGCAATTATTCTTGCTTAAAGAGGAGGGATTTTTAAGAATTAGGTCGGCCAGACACTCATTCTCTTTATATTTTTCGGAATTAAATGCCTTCTTTGATAACTCGAATGATGATAAGACTCTATTTAATGTAATCATCTCTATTGGCGCGTACAAACGCTGACAGTAAAGGAAAAAAGTAATGGCAAATTTTTACGATACCTTAAGATGAAGAAATATAACCCGCGAAAAAAAAAAAATTGGAAAATTAGAGATAAATCTATTTTGATATATCGCTTTAAAGTTTTTAATGTGTTCCGTTTTTAAAGGTGTTGTATCAGCATTTTAAAAAAATTTGAATATTTATCATTCATTTTATTATTTTAATTGAAAATATCTAATCCAACAGAGGCGTTAAATATAAATATAACACCTATGACCTGTTATCAAAATTGTCCATTTAAAGGTAAACGCTTATTATAGTATGAATAGTAAATGTAAAATTACAATGTTAAGTGTTTTAATTGCAAAACGACATGCCAGTTGATAAGAATGTCGCAAAAAAAGCGTCTATATTGGGAATAGTATGTTTACGCCTGTGCTTATGCAACCACCAAAACCAATCTTAAGGCGGCTACACACGTAACTGCAAACTTGACAATCATGCATGTGCAATCTTTTTGTACCAGCATGCACAAATTCCCTTCGGCTTCGGCACCACACGGCACAAGCAAGCTTGTGCAAGAAATAGCTTATGCCGAAAATTAACCTAAAAATGTCAAACTCGCAAGGTTATTTATTCGAAGATAACAAGAAATTGCTTTAAACAGAGACACAATAAATATTGATATTTAAATTGAAATTTTAAATGAATTTATATATGTTAAATAAATATCAAATGTCAATATAATGGCGGAGAGTTTTGCTTGCGCAAATAGGCTTGTGCAGGATAAAAAATTCAATCGAGCATCAAGCGGCTTGCACAATTAAAATGCTTGCGCAAAATTCTCCTACAGACGCTACAGTTTGATTGTTCAAAAAGATTGCACTGCTTGTCAAATTTGCAGTTTCGTGTGTAACCGCCTTTAAACGAGTTATGTAAATTATTAAAAATCATTGTAAAACATCCATGCTTAGTATATATAGCAAAAACTTTTATTTGGGAGGTGATATCAAAGCAGGAGTAGATCAGAAAGAAGTTTGAAACAAAAGACATACCGGGAAATGGAATGAAGCGAGCCATCATGGTAATTTTATTCATACTCCGTTTTAAAAGTAATCTTTTGTAATCTCATTAAATTCATTTATAAATGTGTGCAAAAAAAAAAAAGAAAAATATTTTATATGTAATTTTAAATTATTAAAAAGATATTATCTTCTAAAGCCAAAAAAAATTTCCATTTGAAACAAACGTTTTGTGCTTATTAAGGTATTATTTATTATGTTGGCAATATTAAACTATATCGTATTTACACTAATGTCAGAATTTCAAACCTTATAATAGAATGCGAAGATAATAATTTGAAAGGAAAGTCTATTCTTGAATGGAAATTAATTTCGTGTGAGTTAATGATATTATCTAGTCATCCATAATCGCATTCGAAAATGACTATAGAATGGAGGGAGGATGTTTCTAAGGGAAAAGGGATGGGGCAAGTCGTAATGAGCCACGATAATGTAATATCCGGAAACGACGAAAGCCACTTGATTACGCGCGCGGTCCAGTCAGAGGAAAATTCATTTAGTCCCGAGGAGAGGGGGAGGAAGAAAATTGAAAAAATATGGAATCGAGGGAGAAAAATTACAATGGAGAGATGGAACATCAAAATAGAAAATTGATTGATAATTTAGAATCTCATTTATTTTAGCTCGGGGAGGGAAATTTAATTATATCTTTGTTTTTTTTTTTTTTTTTCTTTCTCTCTTTTTTACTTTCTCTTACCTATGTATATATGTAATATATATATAGAGAGAAAGTATTGGATTCATGTCAAAAATTCGATGTCGAGATTTTGATGGATCTTCACGTTTTGAGGTCCCCTGAATCCAAAAAACTGGTTTTCGCGACATGGTCTGTCTGTGGGTGGGTGGGTGGGTGGGTGTGTGGGTGTGTGGGTGTGTGGGTGTGTGGGTGTGTGTTCAATTTTAAGCATGAAGGAATTGAGCTAGGAGGTTGAAATTTTATATTTAAGTTAAACACCTCCCGGGACCGGAAAAATAAGCTTTTAATCAAAATCGGCCAAAGAGTACTAGTACTTTACTGATGTACTTTTTCAGTTTTTTCGATTTTCTCAAAATTCGCTCTAACGATTTTGATTAAAATTCAAAAATCAATTATTTTTTAGATGCTCTTTCAAATGTATATTCTCGTTTTGCCCTCAAAATTGTTTGAAGCACACTTTACTCTTGTTCTTCATAGGAAAGATAGGAGAAATGGTTGTCATGGTAACAAAATATAAATATTTTCCCATACTTATAAATTTTACATCTGAATTCAAATATTCCCTACTGCCGGGAACTAAATACATGTCGACACAAAAAATCTGGTGTGACAAGCACAGTACACAACTTTCGATTACCGAAGGTAAGAGAAAGTTGTGTGCTGTGCGCCAGTCACACCAGATTTTTTATATTATATTGAACATGAGATTTGCCAATCTATATATAACAATTCAGCCTCCGATCAAAAAAAAAAAAAAAAAAAAAAAAACTACAGGAAAATTCCAAAAATACAATTCCAAATCAATATAATGAAAATAGCCGAAAATTTTTCCTAATAATACTTTTATTCACATTTGCACAGTAATAGAAAATGCGCTAGAGCGCAAATGGAGGTATTAATAATAGAAGTTCGAAAGTTAGGTGGCTGTATGGAAAGAAGAGGATGCAGTCAATAATTGAGCCTCTATTTAAAAATAATTATAAACACTCTTTATTGGAACATTTCGGCAAGGATCCACTTCGTCACCTTTAGGGTTTGGAAAAAACCGGAAAATTTTGAAAACCGGTTTTTCGGTTTTTCACAACCGGTTTTAAACCGGTTTTTTTTTTTCAAATGTAAATCAAGGAAAAAAATAAAAAAATACTCAAAACAAAATTTTATAGAATTATTTTTTAATAACCGCGCCCCTGCCTGCCACTCCAAATGGCTTAAATAAAATCATCGGACTGCCTGGGATCCGAACCCAAAAAAAATTATTATTACTACTATTCTGATCCAGTGCCTGCTTGAGGATTTGTTTACATTCATAGAATACAAAAATACATAAATTTCTCTATACATTTCCTATGGGAGAAATCGTAACTTTATGAATTAATAACTCAAAAAATTTTAGGAATTTCGGGACCCGAGTATTTTTTCACATTGCACTCTCCATAACTCCCTCTATAAGACTGCAAAATTTCTTTTTCAAAATTCCTACGGGAAGTTGGTCAAACAGAGCGAGACAGACGGACGGATAGACCGACACTCCGCTATTATTATATATAGATTATTTAAGTATTAGAAAAAGGAGAAAAAATATAAATAATCTATAATTTTTTTTTATTTGTCCAAGGTCTTTTTCGGCATCTAAGGCCATTTAAACGCCATCCCTATTTATTTCAAATGATTGATAGCCAATTCAAATGAAATAAATTTTTCTCGCTTGGAACGGGAAGCGAACCCGAAACCCCAAGCTACTAGAAGCTATTGTAATATCTTCTCTCTGAGCCATGGATCACGGGCTAATTTATAAATTTGAATACAAGTATTAATGAAGAAAAAATTGAAAAAAAAACCGAATTCGGTTTTTCGGGAAAAACTCGGTTTTGAAAATTAGCCAAAAAACCGGTATACCGGTTTCGGTTTCCACCGGTGTCCAAACCCTAGTCACCTTCAGCCTTCAAAGAGTAGGCCTATATTGTTCAAGTCTTCTTCTTCTTCATATTCCCAAGATGCGGGGTCGGAGGACCTCACTTTTTCCCTCCTGCGTTTTTTTCGACCGAGAAGGATAGAACAGGCCGGCCCGTCACACGGTCTGACGCCTGTTGAAAAGAAGGAGGAAGAGAAAGACATACAGAGGACTGCCTGTCCCAGCTCGGACAGATCGAGGTCGCCATCCACGTACTCATAAGACATGCGACCTATATTGTTCAAATATGTATATAAAAATAGAGTTTTTATAATCTGAATATTTGAACAATATATTCTTTGAAGGCTGAAGGGTTGTTCTTTGTCAAAACGTTCCAATAAAGTGTTTATAATTATTTCAGAAGAGGCGATTAGGCCAGGAGATAAAGCAGATAGCTTATAATCCTGAATTGAAGACAACTCGAATTCAAATTCACCTCATGGCAATAAATTACCCAACTGTATTTGAGATGCCTCCTCCTAAGGAAGGAAAAGGGACCCACCTCAGAATTATTCCAATGAAAGTAACCACAACGTGTCAATTCTGACACTAATTAGGGCCTCTGAAGAAAGATAATTATTTTTTTAATAGAGGCTCATTTATTGTCTGCATCCTCTTTCTTTCCAAACATTATTTACAGCCATGATCTACTATTCAGATAGTTGGCCCTCCGCAGATCAGAAAATTTAAAAGGAAGCCAGCTAGTAGGATATTCCTCATTGAATAAAACTCTCAAATGGCTTTGAATTTATAAAGCTAAATAAGAGTATTTGCAATGCATCAGACAATGAAGGCATAGTGTTGTTATTTAATAAAATTAGAAGAAGATATTTTGAAGATTATATTGGTGGAGCCTTGAGCCTTGGCAACCAAAATGCAGCGACGCGTCGGATGTGTTATCTTCAAGATAGCTTTTTTCTTCAGTTTATTTTAAAAAAAGATGATTTATTTATTTTAAAAATATTGATTTGGTTGACTAAGCTCAAGGCTTCAACTCTCGAGCAGATCAGGCACTTGTGGCGCTGAGAGTACAGTGCCTAATGCTTGCAAATGCTTTATTGAATCTGATAATGGTCTTATAAAATTAAGGAGGTTAAGATATTATAGTTATTCAATATTAGCTGATTTACTCTCCTATTAAATTATATATTGAATTAAAATAAAATGTCAAGAATACGAAGAAAAGTAAAAACGAATGAATAAATATTTGTGCAATATAAAGAATAAATTTGTATAGCACTCTTCGCATTTGATAATAGGAAAGATCTATAAAACCCCAGGATGTGAGTTCCTGTTCCTTTTGATCCCTTTGAACGATACAACAGTCAGGCAATCACTTAATTCGATTAATCCAATTCACTGAATGAAATGATTTCATTTTGTCAACCATTAAGTAATTGTATTTGTATTTCTCTCTTCACATAGTTCAAGTTTCGAACTTTATCAAATATGAATCTTGGCATCCAAGGTGCGGATTTGTAAAGTACTGTAATTGAATAGAAAATGACGTCGATTTTAAATGAAATTGAAATTCATAGAAAGAGAGAGATTCAGCGTATGATTATAATATCAAAATTTTGTTCATGCTCGGAACAAGTTAAGAGTTTGCAAAAAGTTGATCTTAAACTTTCTTTATCAAACTACTTGTAACTCGGGCCAAACAATCCGAATGAACGCTTCTCGGGAAAACTTTCAGAATGATAAAGAAACATGAATATTGATTAGCACTGTTCAGTGCACCTTATTTTATTTATCGTTTTGCCTCAAAAACTCTGACAGGATATTCAATTAAAAGTGATGAGAATAAATGCAAACGGGGCGAGTTTTTTTTTTTTTTTTTTTTTTTTTTTTAAGAGACTAAAAGAGAAGATAATTTTCTTTTTTACTTTTCTATAAAACATCCAATTTTCCCTCTAAAAGTATGTCTATATTTTAAAAGTTTTTCTATCATAAAACTATTTTTAATTAAATAATTTTTTATAAATATATGTACAATTGTATAACTCCCTATCTGAAAGATCCTGTATTTCAAAGATCTTTATTGAAGTGATTTCACACAGACAAATTAAATAAATTAAAAAATGAAAAGAAATGTTTAAACATTTTTCAAGATCTATGTATTATATTTGAATAAGATAGTAAGAAGTCAAAAAAAATTCCAAGACATATCCAGTCAAAAATATTTCTTTTATTGTTGCCGTTCCAGGCTGACGTTTCGACCACAGGTCTAGGCCAGCTTCAGAGCCGGAGGCCAGAATAAATGAAAATTACAATTTCAGCGACACACATTCGCATGGAAATCGCTGAAAATGTAATTTTCATTTATTCTCGCCTCCGGCTCTGAAGATGGCCTAGACCTGTGGCCGAAACGTCAGCCTGGAACGGCAACAATAAAAGAAATAATTTTGGCTGCATATGTCTTGGAATTTTTTTTGCCTCGACATCGAATTTTTGACATGAAACCAATACTTTCTCTCTATATATTAACATATATAGGTAAGAGAAAGTAAAAAAAAAGAAAATTTTTATGAACTAACAATGCTAATAATAAAACACTCAACCATCATTTCTTGAACCATTCAACATTAGATAATAAAGCGTGAAAGATTTAAGCCTTAGAGAATTTCAAAACATTAAATAAACTACTAATTTGCTTTATTCTTAATTAATAAATGTCGATAAATAAAAATATGTAAATGATCTCTTGTTTCGTCCATTTCATTAATTGACATTTATATTAGAACGAGGGGATAAAATGCTTTGTATATGTGTATATATGAATTAATTCGAGAGCACATTTCAGACGTGTTTAATTGACATATGAATAAGTGGATGACTGGGGGCTCTGGGATAATGGGAAACATATGAAGGAAAGAGGGGAGGGAGAGGGAGGAGAGCTTTTGGGGTTTTGGGGCTTTTTGGAACAAGGGTGGGGTTTAGAGGAGTGGTGATGGAGTCAGTCCGTCAGTTACTGCCTGAACCTCTATTCTCTAACTGTCACGCTTTTGTTCTATATCTAAATAATTATATATATATAGGGGGAGAGATATGGAGCTGAGCTGTTTAGGGGAATTAATTTATTTAATAATTCAAATCATTAAACCAACGCTGGAGTCTTCATTTCAATAAAAAAAAAATATTTTGCAAATTAAAATTAAATATACAAACTAAACACTAGGTTATTTGTTTCAAAGGTTTTATTAATTAAAAATTAACACTTAATACGGATTTCGACAATTTCTTGTCATCATCAGAAGTGATTACATTCTAAACCTTTGAAACAAATAACCTAGTGTTTAATTTGTATATTTAATTTTAATTTACAAAATGTTTCAACGAGAACCAACGGTCGAAAGTTTAAATCTTATATAAATACTAGACGCAAAGCCCCGCCCCCTGGACCCCCTTGCTTGCCTACTTATATACATACCGGTACATACAAACTTTTTCCCTTTTCATTTTTATATATAGAGTTTATTTTAACGGTTAATTATTCATGAACTTAAGATTTTTTTGTGAATAATATCCTTTCCGGTACTCTCCCGGTACACAGACAAAAAATTAACGCCGATATTTTAGAATTCAAAATGTAAATAAATAAAAAAAAAATCGTAAACATGGGTAAATATTTATATTTTGTTACCATGGCAACCTTTTCTCCTAATTTTTATTTTTTCTTATTTTAACTGTTAATTACTCATTAACTTATTGTTATTTGTGAAACCAAACCCGTCCGGGACTCTCACAAACATACACAGAAAATTTCATCAAATTCAGTTCAGTCGTTTAGGAGGAGTTCAGTCACATACACACGTACAGAAGAATTATATATATAAAGATTTTGCATTCGAAACTTTTCGGTGTCGTTGAATTATATTGTTTTTAGCTATAATAGGTTTAAAAATGTATTTTATAATATACTTGTGTAATTTATGCAATGAAAATAAAATTCGCTTTTAAGAAATCTGGTGTGACTAAAGCACCCCACACAACTTTCTCTTATTTTCGGTACTTGAAAGTTGTGTACCGCCACACCAGATTTTTTGTATCGAGTTTTTAAACACATATGATAGAAAAACATAAATAAATACAAAATTTCATAAGAATTTTTAATGTGTAAAATGTTCCAAAGGAGGAGACCCACTTTTGAATCGAAATGTACATCTCCATAGGGATTTAACATTTGGTTCTATGGAAGGAAAAGCCAAACAATGAATTTGAAACATCTGAAATACTTCATCAGTAAAGTGTAGTTCAAACAATTTTCACAAAAATTTTACTGATAAACTTTTTAAAGAGCATCTAAAAAATAGTTGATTTTTGAATTTTAATCAAAATCGTTAAAGCCGATTTTGAGTAATTTGAAAAACTAAAAAAACTTCAGTAAAGTAGTAAGTAAGTACTTTTTAGCCGATTTTGATCAGAAGCTTATTTTCACGCAATAATGTGAATTCCCATCCATAATAATGCTTAAAATTGTCCACACAGACCAATTTGCGGAAAGAATATCCATAAAAATTCTGATATCACATTTTTAACATGATCGCAATACTTTCTCACTATATACATTTTTCCATATATAGGTAAGAGAAAGAAAAAAAGATGGCTGTCTAAAGAGAGAATATCTAGAATTGGATGAGGCTATCAAGGGACCCTTTTGTCTCCATGTTATTTCACCCTTGCTAGAGCTTTCATTAATACAATTACAGAGGTGTAAGGTAACATGCATCCTTATTAAATGAGTTAGTGTTTTACTCACGGAATACCTACAAATAATCAAGAATTCCCTTAGGCCGCCTAATGGTCCAATTATTTGTATTGAATTAATTTCTAGTTAACTAGTCCAATCCAATCAATTTTATAAAATTACGGCATAGAAAAAAAATCTTTTTATCATTTGCTAGAATTAGAATTAACTAGAAATCGATTATCCCCTCGGAAATCAATGGAGTGTTTTTTTCCTTCTCTTGGGTGTTTAAATTAATGCCCCCGATTAGAACAGGATTCGGCTCTGGTCGGGGATCGATGTCCCCACCAAAGCTTTTATTTCTTTCTGGCCCTTTTCACGCCTGCCAACCTTACAAGCCTATTAGGTGCATTTATCTGGCAAGGTTTTAACTTATTCATTTGTAATGTCGTGACCCCCTCAACCTCCCCCCTCCCTACTTTTTGTGGTCACGAACATCTATATGTATGTATTGACTCGGTTGACGAATGCTCACCCTTCTATTTGTTATATTTAAATTTACATTTATATAATGAAGAAATTAAAAAAAAAAAAGATTTGGTTTTTAAATAAAAAATCTATTTAAATTATTTAATCCATTTTTGTACTTCTAAAAAATTCAATTCAATTTTGAAAACAAAATCCCATCATGGAAAAATGCAATTTTAATTCTATTTGAAAATGTTTTATGTTTCCACTTTTAAATGCTTTTCCTTATTTATATGGGAGTGAATTAAAATCATAATTTTTAGTTTTAAAAAGATTAAATATAGTATAAAAAAGTGTGAAAAACACAACTTTTTTTTGTCCAGAATAACAAATAATCAAAAATGTTCCGAGGAAAAATAAAAATGAGGCATTCACTAAACGCGGACAGAGAAATAATTTTAAAGAAAAAAATAATTTGAATTTATTATTTTTTAATCTTTTTATAATTATTAAAGATGGGGGAATGAAATTTAAAGGCTAACTGGGTCACAATGCGGTATTAAAAAAAAATTGGAGACGAGATCTAGAGAGAGAAAAAAGCTTAATATAGGCCTAAATATTTTACAAATAATATTTATAAATGTTTAATTTTAATTTAATTTATATACGGACCCTGTTTTGCATTAGTGTGTCAAGCGCCAAAAAATTAAAAATTTAGTTAAGCACGGAATATTATTTCAAATGCTATAATTAATAGTATTTTTTTATGTAATATGTCCTAAAAAATTTATATTTAATGTTACTTGCACAATTGACAACAAAAATTATATATAATCCAATGAAAACAAAAAACTTTAATGTTGATTTTCTCAAAACTCGATGTTTGGTCTTTGACACACCATTGCATAACAGGGTCCATATAATGGAAAAGTAGTACTTTGGATTTTTTTAGAAGGGTTGATTTACCCTCTCTGGTTACACAACCATTTCATAGCTTGAGATTTAAAAAAATTGGCTGTTATATTTAAAGTGAGAAAAAAATATAAATAACTGTTAGTATAAAATTTTAATCATTTATGCAAATGAAATAATAAATTTATTTGGGATTAATTTATTTTTTCCTTTCTTCTAATAAGAATCTTTAAATATGGATCGTTTTTAAAGATCTCTATATATATTGTATATAATAATTAAAAATTACTCGAGCAAACCAATGTACTTTTATTATTCAAGTAATTAAAATATAGTAAAATGTTTATGATGAAATAAATTGCTGATAAAATTATATTTCCCTTTTAAACTCTCTCTATAGCCAACAAGGGTGGGTATTCAAGGAAGTTGCATTTATTATTATAATTATTATTATTAATATATAGTCAAAACAAGAGAATAATCTTAACATTATTAAAACAACCTTATTCAAACCCAAACCAGTATTAGCTAGAAAAAAAATTAGCCTAATTCATTCACGAGAGAAAATAGATAAAGCTTGAGTTTTAATTTTATACAATAGTAAAATTTTAATTTATCGTTTTTTTATTCAAAGAATAATTTAAAATCAATTTCTTAAACTTGATTAAAATAATACTAATTTCGTTCTTGTTGATATTCTAACCACTATTAATTTTATTTTAAAAATCTCTCATCTAAATATTTTAGTGCATGTGATTTAGATTCAGTATAATTTAATTTAAAAAATTATAAAATCTAAATCATTTTTCTATGCAAATTTATACGTTTTTTTTTTTTTTTTTTTTTTTTTTTTTTAAATCGATTCGTTATTGGGGATGTTGAGCAACATTAAACATGTCCTTTTCATTGTTTGAATTTGTCAAGTCATTTTATAAATCTAATTTCTATTAGAGAATGTGTCTACTAAATTCGTTCAATAAATTGGAAATGGAATGTAAAGCATATAATTGTTAATAAATAATTACTTGAGTAATCAGCCTTTTTCCAGACTATTCTTTGTAGTATAAACGGACCGCTATTTTAGATAGTCAAAATATATTCTAATTGTCGCAAAATAAACAAAAATAAATTTGAGGATTTAGTAAATTTTTACTTTCCCTTAACTATAGATATAGAGAGAAGGTGTTGCGATCATTCCATGACGAGATTTTGATGGATATACATGCTTCGATGTGACCTGAGTCCAAAATAGTGGGTCCCGCAAATTGGTCTGTGTGTAACAAGCGTGAAGGAATTGAGCTACTAGATTGAAATTTTATATTTAAGTAAGGTACCCTCCCGGACAATCAAAATAAGCTATTGAACAAATTCGGCCAAAAAGTACTAGCTTTTTTTTTTCGAATTTCTCAAAAATTTGATTAAAATTCAAAAATCAACTATTTTTTAGATGCTCTTTAAAAAGTATCAGTAAAATTTTTTGTGAAAATTGTTTGAAGTACACTCTACTGATGTAGTATTTAGATTTTTCGAATTCATTTTCCGGCTCTTCCTTCAATAGAGCAAATGTAATTGGGATTTGTATGTTAATTTCGATTCAAAAGGGGGTGTCTTCCTTTGGAACTTTTTACACATTTAAAAATTTTTTTCCAATTCTTATGAAATTTTATATTTAATTAGGATTCACTCCTGTGTCTAAAATATCTAAATATGAGATTAAAATTTTTTAAATAACTATAGTTTATTTCAAGCAGTCAACATTCATTTGGAACTCAAGAGCTATGGGAAACTCGACCCAAAAAAATTTGGTGTGACAAGCAGAGTACCCAACTTTCGATTACCGAAAGTAAGAGAAAGTGTGCTATCAGTCACACTAGATTTCTAAATTATCGATTGTCTTGTTATAACTATTTTTACTTGACTAATAAAAATTTTTCCATATCTTTTTTTTATGTAGGAAATTATGTAAACACAGGATTTTATTTGACAAGTATTCTATGCCAAAGCTGGGTGGAAAAAATTTATGGAGTCGTTTGTTTGAAATGTTGGCCGTCAAAATAGTCATATGTCAACAAATATAAAGATGGATTAAAAACATTATTTTTATGTTTTTTCTTTTTATTTTGTATATGAATTATTAAGTTCTGAATAAAATTTCAATTTATGTAAGCTTTCAAGATTTTTCAAAAAAAAAAAAAAAATTGCATGGTGTAAAATTTGATATCTCGATTTTTCAAGAATAAATAAAGAATATAGATCTATTATTATTGAATATATTTTCTATTCAAAACGACTTTTGTAAAAGATTGTTGTTCCTATTACTTGTTAGAGGAGAGGGGTGAATTTTTTATTTATTTTTTTTATACCCTTCTATAGACTAAAAGAATATTGACTTAACCCATTCCGACTCACTCGAAAAGATGATAGAAAAGAAAAAAAAAGAGAAAACCAAAAGCATAAATAAAGCACTCATATGTGTTAGTGCTCTCTATATGTAGATGGAAAAATAAAAACTTTCGAGGAGAGAATCGCGTGAACGTCGGCAATGAATGAATGGCGAGGGCGCTGCGCTGCGCCTTGTAGCAAAGTGGAATGGGATTTTGTGGGTGTATGTGGGAAACTTGAGGTGCATGCTGGCGACCAATTCCTGAAATTATTAAATTATTATTCAATAGAATTTCCTTTGTAATCACTGAGTTTATAAATGTAATATTAGCGAGTACATGACCTTTTATGGTTTGACATTCGAGTCGGAATTAAAAGATTAATAAATAATATTGGACTAAAATACATTGGTTCTATTAAAGAGAAATCCTTGTAGTCATTGACACTTCTTTTAATAGAATTTTTGATTATGAAATATCTGAATATAATAAACCTTTTTAAGAAATCAATTGGTATTTGATTTGCATATACCGAATTAAAAATTTTATTTATAGATGGGAGGTCGAGTTTTTAAATTTAAAATTTAATTTCCAGATACTATCATAAAAGAAGAAAATAGATATGGAAAAGTCGCTCGAAAAGTCGATTTTCGGTTCTCGGAATCGATTAATCATTTCTGAAAGTCGACTTTTTAAAAACTATAATTAGTGCTTAATACTTAGGAGATACTCATTGAGTATTACTCCAGTAAAGGCGGACATAGGAATATTTCAGCAATATTGCTGCACTGTTCTTGCAATATTGACTGCAATGTTTAATATTGCAATGTAAGATTCCTGCAACTTTGCTGGAATATTCCAGGCTGTCTGGGAATATACACAAATATTCTTTTCAATATTTTTGTAAAATAATATTCTATCCAGTGGATGTGATATGGCACCGAACATTAAAATAAAATATGCAAGTTGAGTATCAAAATAAAACATTAAAACATTAAAATTGAGGAATTATGCCACATATTTTCACTAACCTATCTTAGAATGAGTGCTGATTGGAGTGTTATGTGAAGGTTTTAAAATAAAGATGAAAGTCAATCAATGAAAACGTTACAAACTATATTACTATCAGACACTAAGCATTGTAAGAAAAAAGTCGAAGCCGTCCAGTGAGAATCGATTCTAATCGACTTGAAAGAGTTGTATTCTAAAAAGTCGATTATTTTCAGTAAAAGATTGATTCTTGACTAAAGTCCTTAGAAGAAAATGGATAAGAAAAAAGTTGAAAAAAAAATATTAATTAAAATATAAAGCCTCTTGGCCGTAGCGCAGAATTCATGTGGAATTCTCATCTCGTACTCATGCGACATTAAAATTTATTTCAAATGAATTGGCTACCAATCAATTGAAATAAATAAGGAGGTGATCTAAATAGCTTCCGATGACGAAAAAGATCTTAAATTAAATCGGAAAAAAAATAATAAACAATAAACTATGATATTGGTTATTAATTAAACTAGTGTCTAGCATGGCAAGAAAAATTTCTGAAAGGGGGGGGGGAGCAATTTCAGCCATGGCAGAATCGAATTTGTTAAAAAAGATTTTGTAGAAAATATGCATTATATAATACATTCGTAGAAAATGGCAAAAAGTTATGTAAATAGGACTAGGCTATATATTATAACCATTATCTTTTTTTTTTTTTTTTTTTTTTAATTAATTTGTTTGTCAATATAACAATATTCACTTGAGTAACCGTCCTTGAACTATGGCTCAGAGATAGAGCATCAGCTTCTGGTGCCAAAAGCAAAGGGTTCGTATTGGGATCTATGGGAGAGGCGTGGCTTCACCTGGTGGCAAAAAATGAACTAGCCATTGTAGGATTGAAGGGCTGAGCTGATACGCAAGTACTCGTGTTTTATGAGACAAAAAGTTTAATTAAAAATAAAAAATGGGTGTGACGGTACAGGAAATTTGTAGGTTTTCTTCTGCCACACTTACTAATAGAAATTTTATTTGTGGAGACAATATTATTGATCCTGGTCATGTTTTAAAGTGAGTAATAGTAATGACAGACCAAATTCTTGCTTTCTGTTTACAAACAACAAGTTTACGAGAAGAATTTCATGCAGTGGCGTCATTGGGGGGGGGAGGCATTTGCCCCCCCAAGGGCTCTGATTTTTATAAAATTTTATATTATTCAAAATAAAATGCTCCAAAATACATCTAGGAGTATACAAACTGTACAAATTTTATAATAATAATAACAAAAAATGTGTTTGGAGTGCACCACATAAATCAGCTCTTAAAAAAATACGATATGAGAGGCCTTTGCTCGACCACAATTGTTTTAGAGAAAAACAAGAAAAAGATAGAGGCAAAAATTAAAAAGAAGGCTTCTAAATCTGATAGATTGATTCTTCTACAATAAAATTATTTATAATTTTCACTATACTATACTGTCTTTTTTTTTTGGAAAATAATGAAATCGAACTGTTTCATGCTTAGATGCATGACTTTTACACCCATAAACACAAAGTAGATACACATTGCTTTTATTTTTATAAGGAGAAAATTTCATATTTGTGAATATATTAGTGTATGTATGTATTATTTATTAATCTAACAATAATGTTTACTCGTGGGTTATAACTTTTTTTAAATAATACAATTATATCAGATGTTTAAATGTTCTTGTTCCTTATATCACGTTAAACATATGAAGGTTTATCCTACAATGGCTAGTTCGACTTTAAGCCACCAGGTAGAGTATTGAAATGCTAAAGATCCCAATACCGTCACAGTCAAAAAATTTATTTCAATTGAATTGGATACGAATCATTTGAAATAGGGACGGACCCTAAATGGCCTAAGATGCCGAAAAATACCTTAAACGGATAAAAAAACTCCAACAATTTTTAGTATTTGATTGAAGTTGTGGCTGTGTTGTGATTATAATCAGCCAATTTGGCTCCATCCCTCCATTATAATATCCAGTATTATTTAAATAGATTAGAAGCGAAAAGTTTATGCTTAGATGAAGAAACAAAACCAAAGAATAAATAAAAATAGAAATAAAATGATATACCGATAAAAAAGAATAATCCATAGTTAAGATGAATGAGGATTGTGTAGTTGTTTATATTGACAAAAAAAAAAAAAGTTAATGTGGAAGTTTCTCAAAAAGAAAATAAAACCTAAATTAATATAAATTGCTGTAGCCACCAAAGAACCAACCGTCATCACTAAAATTATGATTTATTATACAATATATTACATAATGAATGGATGCCAATTAATTTGAACATAAATTAAGTTTATTTATGTTTCTTTATAAAGAAAATAACTAAGAACATTTAGATAATTTTGATAATTTAATAGAAAAATTTCATATTGAAAATTTATTTTAAACATGTCTATTTATATACTGTAAGTGAATACGATCTTAGGCCAGTTTAGGAGGGGAATAAACTGGTCAGGAATTAATAATTCATCTAATTAAAAAAAAAAAACTCTTGTCTATTCTAATTTCTAATTATATCGAAGAATTTTTTGTTGCTTACTAATTTTTCATTCACACTCATGAAATTAGTTGAGGCTTAATGATCACCTCCTTCCCCATGAAGAATAGACGAAGCTTATGTTTCATTAGGAGGAGATGGTTATTTAAATTATTTAACTATCAATTAAATTAATATGCTACAAAATTTAACTAATCCTTTGAACCAACCGAAAAAAATTGGTGAGGCAAACATGCCAACAGGGAGGAGGAGGCGGACAATATAGGATATATCAACTGAGAAACAAAAAAAAATTGGGAGGCATCCAGGGGGCAAATGCCATTGTCGGGGGGGGGGGGGGGGCTTGTCGCCCCTAGCCCTGAAAAAAAATTTGTCGCATGAGACGGGTTGCGAACCCTTGACCCTAAGCACAAGAGGCAGAAACTCTACCACTAAGCTATGGCTTAAGGACTGAATTCAAGAAATAAAATGAATAAATATAGAGAAACATATTTTATCATGGTAGTTTCCTATCAAGTACAAGGGTAAAGTGTGCTTCAAACAATTTCGTGGGCAATATGAGAATATACATTTTAAATAACATTTAAAAAAATACTTGATTTAAGATTTTGATAGGGAATTTTGAGAAAATCGAGAAAAACTGAAAAAGTACATTAGTAAAGTACTAATACTCTTTGGTCGATTTCATTATAAGCTTATTTTCTCGCCTGAGTGGGGTACCTAACTTAAATATAAAATTTCAATTTCATGGCTCATTTCCTTCATACTTTATTTTGATCACAGACAGACTATTTTGTAGAACCTACATTTTTGGACTGAGGGGACCTCGAATCAACCATCGGTACATATGAATTAATACATGGACCATGTTATGCATGAAGGAACCAAGCGCCATTATGATCGAAATTGAGATAATATCGCCATCTTGTAGGGAAAAAGAAGATCATCTTTTTTATTTAAAGCGCAACAGTATTATTCTGTTCACTTTTTTTTGTATAAAACAAGAAAAAAAGTCATTGGCATTGGGTTTGATTACAATTGTGTAAATGAAATGGTCTTTATCTCAGATTTAGGTTAATGGCACTTGGTTCCTTCGTGCATAACATCGTCCACATAATATATATTATAGCCCTCAGCAGCCGAGAAGGCAAATAAAAAAGAAAAAAAAATATTAATCTCAAAAATTTAGAACAGAAAGAAAATCAGAATTTTTAATGGATCAATTTCCAAATCCCCTCCACTCTTTTTTTTAAGGATCCACCAGTGATATTAAGTAATGTTATGCAAATAAATTCCCGTTTCTGTCCTGTTTGAAAGATGTATTTCTTTGAATATACCCTTGACCTTTATAAATTTTATTTATTTTTTTCCCTAACATCTTCAAATCTGTCATTAATAATGAACAACGTGTTTTCCTATCGAGAGAGATCTATTATATAAATAAATAATTTTCTACTATGTTATAGGAAGGGTGATGAGCATAAGAAAATATATCGATGCGATCGAAGGAAGGCGTCTGGTTTTGATTTAGAAGTTTTTATTTTTAAATAGAGTTCAGATGGTACATAAATACTCAGCTGCTTAATTACTTAGACTCATATAAACGCCCTTGTAGAAGAGGTTTGTCTAAAATAATGTGCTTGAGGAGAATAAATGTTATGAGAGATAAATTTGTGGCATGGGTACTGTTTTTTTTTTTTTTTTTTTTTTTGCTTTTTAGTTCCCTATTGCATGAGATGATGAGAAGATTTGTTTGTAAATTTTTTTTTTTTTTGAGAACCAGAAATTTAATTGCCCTTTAAAAAAGTTGTTTATATAAATCTAAAAAAGTTTCTAATTCATAATAGCTGTCTTAAAAATTTCAATTAATATTAGTATCATATACTAAAAAATGTTTAAAAAAAATTTGCGAAAAATTTTTATTAAGAATTTTTATTTTTTTCATTAAAATTCTTTTAATATTCTAAGATTTTTTTTATTATAGAAAATTAAAAGATGTTTAGAATATTGTTAGAGGAGAGAAAGGACCATTTTCAATTTATAAATATAAAAATTAAAAATATATAGAGAAGTTTATTAAGGACCGATGCCGAAAAGACTTTAAATGAAAAAAAAAAGTTTATTAGATATTCCTATCAAATCAAGAAATTTTATATATTTTTTTCCTGATCTTAAGCACAAACACAATATATATTTTTTTTTTAAACACTCACTTTTTTCCCATTCACACTCACACTCACGCACACATACACATAGCCTTTTCGGCAACTTAGGCCATATAAGACTTTTTACGATACTATGTATTTTAGTAATTATCTATTGTTGTCCAGACATTATTATTTAAGCCATTTGGTATCCAAACTGCCGGGGGGGGCGATAATGAACAGTCTATTTGAGCTTTGATTGAAAAAAAATCCATCTTTTTCAAACAATGCTCTAACTAGTTTATATATTTTTATTTATTATTTTGTTTTTTGAATATCAAACAAGTAAATGTAATGATTATCTGATAATTATTACTGTAGCTATTATTTAATAGCTCTGTGGAATAATTCTACTATAGCCAGGGGTTCGCTTCCCATCCGAAGAGTCAAAAAAGAATTTCAATTGAATTGGCTACCAATCAATAGAAATTAATAGCGATGGAGGCTAAATGGCCATAGGATGATATTTGAGTTGTTAAAGTATCGATCAGACTCATCATCAAGAGAAACAGACGTCAAAATTTTATGTGACAACAAAACCACAGCAGACACGTTCGAATAAAATAAAAGTAAATTTTTTTCTGATTTTGATCGACAAATTTCTTTCATTAATTCTATTAATTAAAAAAAAGTCGGTAAGTAAAAGATTTAACAATGTGTGAATATGTTTATTTGTTGGTGAGCCAAACGTACCCTGGTTTCCAATTTTGCTTTCTCTTACCTTATATATATAGAGGGAAAGTATTGGATTCATGTCAAAAATTCGAGATTCTAATGGAAATACACGTTTCGAAGTCCCATAAGTAAAAAAAAAAGGGTCACGTCAATTGGGTGTCTTTGAACAAAATATCTCAACAAGGAAAAGAGCTAGGAGGTTGAAATTTTATATTTAATTTAGGTACTCACCCTCCCCTCTCCCCGGGAAGTAACAAACAAAATTGCCCACTATGTACTAGTAATAATATACACTTTTAGTAGTCCAGTTTGATATTTTAACTGGGTAGAATTTAGGATTTTTTTCACAATAAATAAAAAAATTACTTGATGAAAAGTGATGTAATGTAAGGTTAAGGGAATTACTCAAAAACGAAAAAACTCTCGATACTCAAATTTTATATTTAAGCTAAGTACCAATGTCGAAAGTATCTCAAGGAATTTTAATAAAATCAGCCAAAAAGTACTAGTGCTTTACTGATTTACTTTTTCAGTTTTTTTTTTTTTTTTTTTTTTTTTTTAATTCACTCTAAAGATTTTGATTAAAATTCATAAATTAATTATTTTTTAGATCATCTTTAAAACGTATACGGTATTCTTATTTTACCCTCAAAATTGTTTGAAGCACATTTTACTCTTGTACTTCGAAAAGAATAGGGGAATGGTTGCAATGGCAACAAAATTTAATGTTCTCTGTTTATGCATTGTAGGAGGGAGGGAAACTAAATATATTGTTAACAAAAAAAATCTGTTGCGATCAGTCACACGAGATTTTTAGTTCTATTAATCTTACTCTTTTCAATCAGATTGCAATTATTCATTAGTTATTTTTTGATTACTAGAGGAGAATCCAACACACCAATTTTCTTTTGACGGACCACGCAGTCTCGTTTGAAATTAATTAACAATGGACCATGCTTGGCTTATTCAAAAGGGGCTCTAGAGCAAAAATCCTTTAGTGAATTGGGCTGCCAGTCTCACAGGAGACAAAACGGATGGAATTTTTGCAAAATTAATTATTTCAGTTGATTGGTTGATGATTATTAATTATAACAATATCAACACCTTTGATTTTACAATCATGAGATGTAGAGTTTTTTAATTAAAACTCCTAACTTTTTTTTTAAATAAAATTTTTTTAAATTTTAATTTTTTAAACAATCTATATTTATTTATGCAAACATTTAATTAAGGGTACAATTGTTAGTGGTTTTTTTGTTCAATGTGATTTATAAGTCAATTGCGTGAAACATTAAAATACAATTAGCAACTGTTTATTGTTCTGACCAAGTAAATTAATGTTTGGAACAATTATCCAGTCAGACCGATGAGAGGAACAGACACACGCGCAATGGACCATCACAGGATGCTGGACTCAGATGTCCAATTCACTTCAATTGTAAGCCAAGATGATGATTGGCTTTGGTCAATTGGTTATCAGGTCAATGCCAGGTGACTCTTATCAATAGAGAGCTTAATCATCAACAGTAACAAATCAAGTACCATCAGTATTATATTAGTTAATTATTTAAACGAAATAAGTACAAAAAAAAAAATGTTCTTCTGAAAAATAACAATCTCTTAGAGAGAAAGATTTTTCATATTATTTAGATTTAACGCTATTTATTAATAGATCAATGAGAATTGTTAAGCAGATGCTATTTAAACGCCAATAAATTCTCTTTTAGAGCTCGAAAATTTATCATTAATGAAGATTCATTCACTTGCCATCTTATCTCTAAATTCAGTTGCTATAAAGAAGTTTATTTGAAGTATGAGAGTTGTTATAAATAGAGAAATACGTAGTTTGATAGATTGTACCCTATGGAATTATATTATTACGCGCTATATCGTTGAGTATTTTTGTCATAATTTAATAATAAATGAAGTTGTCGAAATTTGTTATAAAAATAGGTAAAATGCCCTGGTAACTAATTCATTGGATAGAATGAACAATTTATGGTCATTCATTAAACAAGGAGGATAAAGGGCTTTTTGTGAGTTTTTTAAACCCATCTCTTTCTCTCTTATGCTTTTGATATATACATTATACACAGCGGCAATCTGTGTAAATTTTAAGCCTTTTAGGATAAAACGACATCACAATATTAGAAAGAAAAACTTGTAACAATTTTTTTTTTTTTTTTACTCTTCTCGTAAAAATATTAAACCAAGTTAATCCATATAATGAAATAAAAATGAATTTTAAAGAAATTTTGACAGAGTAAAATGCTTATTAAAATAAAAAAGTAAGAGAGAGGAGCAAGGGACAAACAATATGAAAAGAGAAAAGGCCGCATTCAAGAAGCTTAGCCGAAAGGATATCAAACTGAATGAGTTAAACTAAAATAAACATGTGGACCTTTATTATTTTCTAATCAATTGAAGAAGATATTTATTTAATAAAAAAAAAAAGAACGGCTGTTATTTAAAATTTAATTAAGAATAATTTTTAAATAAATAACTTTTTTGAAATATTATAAAACAAAAAAATATAGACAAATAAACTTCAAAAGTAAAGTACCTACTTGACCAAATAAAATAAAAAATAATTCGTTTTTAATTAGATAAATTGAATACAAAATTTTAAAATAGGGCTATTATATTCATGTTAGTCTCAGATTAAGTTGAAAATATATCAAGGGCGGATCCAGAAGTGATGGGGGGGGGGGGGATAATCTGGTGTGACTGGTCGCACAGCACACAATTTTTTCTTAATTTCGGTAATTTAAAGGTGCATTCTGTACTTGTTTGCCAGAATATAAATACAAATCATATTTTTAAGTATTAATATTTAAAATTTTACATTAAAAATAATTTTTTTTTTTTGCGAAAAAAAGTATTATTTTTTTCAAATCTCGGGGGGGGGGGGGGGTAATTACCCTTTTACCCCCCTTGTATCCGCCCTTGAAATATATTTATTTTTGAGAGAGTCATTTACTGAATAATAATAATACTGAATATAAAAATATAATAATTTTTTAGGTTAGGATAAGTAATTAAGGACATCAAAGAAAATTTCGGACTAATAAGAATATATTGAAAAAAATCATACTGTTATATAAAGCGCTAGCTAGTGACTTCCTGCCCCTGTGTGTATGTGCCTGTTCTCTAGCTGATTGGTCAGATTTACCGGAAGTAGACTGAGAGAGGGAAATTTAAAAATTTTAAGTCAGAGAGGGAAATTTAAAATTTCAAAACAGTGAGTAAGAATAAATTTGATGCAAAAAGGCGAGCAGGGGGGTCCAGGGGGCGTAGCTCCCTAGCAAGTGATAAAGCCCGTCAAAGGCATATAAATGAAACACTCAAATAAAATAGATGAAAATATTTTTTTAGCCTATAGAAATCGATGAAAGGAAAAATTGATTTAAATTTAAAATGAAGTTTTTTTCTTTGAGGTACCGTATTTTAAATTAAAAAAAAAAAAAAAAATTCAATCAATCTTATCTCGTTGATGATATCTATTCATTTTTTTTTAAGTTAGAATGTAGGTATATATAAATATAAATATAAAACGAAATAGTATTGTTTCATATCAGATATTAAAACATTATTTTTCTATCATAAAAGCGTATCAAAATTATAATCTATAATTCAATATCTGATATTAAAAATTATTATTCATCACATTCGAGGGAACATGGAACAGAATTTGATGATCAAATGTGAGTTTGTATTCTGTTTATTGATATATCTCTGTATATGAATTTCAGTGGTTTATTAAAAAAAAAATAAAAAATAATAATAAAATTTAAAGCTTTTGCATATACTTCTTCTGATCCTGAACATTAAAATTTATTTAAATTATTTATCAATTAATAAAAAAAAGGAGAAATTAAAAACGCTAGGTCATAAGTAATAAACCAATGAAATTAAATACGTAATGTTTCAACTTGAGCCTACGGCTAATAGTTTAAATTTTGCAGAAAAAGGAGTATGAAAAAACATTAATTAACTTAGGGCAGATACTATTAGAGTAGTCTTAAGTATTAAAAAGTATTTGTCTTTATAACTAAAATACGTAGAATTAATAAAACTCTGGTGTGACTGGTCGCACAACACACAACTATCTCTTATCTTTGGTAAAAAAAAGTTGTGTTCTGTGCTTGTCACACCAGATTTTTTCTCGAGATATATTTAGTTTCCGCCGATTCAAGATGTAAAATTTATAAACATGGGAAAATATTTTTTTTTATTTTGTTACCATTGCATTTCTACTATCTTTCCTATGAAGTACAAGAGTTAAGTGTGCTTCAAAAAATTTCAAGAACAAAATGAGAATATACATTTTAAAGAGCATATAAAAAAATAATTGATTTATGAATTTTAATCAAAATCGATGTAGTGAATTTAGAGAAAATCGAGAAAAAAAAAAACTGAAAAAGTGCATCAGTAAAGTGCTAGTACTTTTTGGTCGATTTTGTTCAAAAGCTTCGTGTCACGTCCCATGGGGGTGCCTAACTTAAATATAAAATTTCAACCTAAACCTTTCCATTCTTGAGATATTTTGTTCACAGACACACAGACAGATCATGTCGCGAAAACATTTTGGATTCAGGGGGCCTCAAATCGTGTATATCCGACAAAATCTCAGACATCCAATTTTTGGCATGAATCCAATATTTTCTCTCTCTATATATTAAGATATATAGAGGTAAGAGAAAATAAAAAGTGAGTTATAAACAGCTATTTATATCAGCATATGAAGGGCAAGTGGGTGAAATATTAAATGGTACCTTAGTTAAAAAAACTTAAAAAATGCCTGCCTCTCTGTTAGATAAAGGAATCATGAAATAAAATATTTTTTCTTTTAATATACCGGTATAGAAAAAATTTTTCTCGATATATGTCTACTTATGTCTTATAGGAAGTATATAAAGTAATTGGATATAGTTTTGTAAATGTTGAATAAAGACTTATAAATGGTATAAAATTAATAATTGTGTGAAATGCTGAAGTGTAGCAACTAATTGAATCAAGTGTTATCGTTCATTGGCAAGCAGCTCTGGATCTACAAATAGCATATGCATATATGTTATTCTCTAGAGTCAGCCTGCGTTTGGTATGCAGGCGCTTGATGCGATATGATAAAGGCAGACTAATTGACCGAGGCAAAAGGGCCGAAAGGCCCAAGAGGGCATGGAAGGGTCCAGTTGGTGGTGCACAAAACTAATTAGCTCCCCTGGTCCAATATGGGACTTGAAGGGCCTCTTGCGACCGAATTTGCACAGTTATTGCTGAATCCAGATGAAAACACCGTGACAAGTTCAACAAAAGTAAATTTGAAAAAAATAAATGTGAAAGCAAAAAAAAAAAAAAAAAAATACAAATATTTATACTAGCAGATGATAACAAGTAGAAAATTTAAAATCACCAAGGGTTCGAATATTTGCTCTCAGTTTAATTTGAGAGTGAATAAAACTAATTATCCAAAGACTACAATTTGGGACAAATGAGAATGAAAAATCTGGTGTGACTGTCGCACCAGATTTTTTGTCTAGACATATATTTAGTTTCCGCCGATATTTTAGAATTCAAGATGTAAAATTTATAAGTATGGGAAAATATTTTTATTTTGTTACCATTGCATTTCTCCTATCTTTCCTATGAAGTACAAGAGTTAAGTGTGCTTCAAAAGACTTCAAGAGTAAAAGGAGAATATACATTTTAAAGAGCATCTAAAAAATATTGATTTTTGAACATTTTAAAGAGCATCTAAAAAATATTGATTTTTGACCATTTTAATCAAAATCGTTGCAGCGAAAACCACTTTTTGAACCAGGGGACCTCAAAACGAAGTCGATCAAAATCTCGACGAATTTTGACATGAATCCATTACTTTTTCTCTCTCTATATATGTATATGTTAATATACATATAGGTAAGAGAAAGTAAAAAAAGATGTAGAAATGGGATATTAAATGTTTATTAAAATATAAAACATACTCTTGAAATTATTATATTTTGCTAAAAATAGCTCGCAATGAAGAGGAGATACTTGACTACTACGTCAGTGTAATGTTAAAAATAGACAATAAGTTTAGAATTATGCAAAGAAAAATTATCTATACTCTTTTTTAAATATAAACCGGAGTTTGTTATTAGGCCAGTATGTAGAACAAGGAAATTTTTGATCGAGACTTGATTTAAGTTGAACAGGTGCCCAAATCGTACTAACACCATGACACTAATAAATTTTATATGCGATAAAAAATGAAATATTACGGCAGATTACTTTATCGTAGTAATATTTTTTAAGTGAATTTATTGTATTGTATTTAAATATACAAATCTTATAAACAGGAATAAGAATCAGGTATTTCAGAAATTGTTACATCACAATGAACTTGTTATGGCGAATAAAATTTTCAGTCAATTATAAAAACAAAAGCTGCTTAATAATAAAAATTATTTTAGAGGTATAGGCTAATTTATCGTATAAATGCGAAACAATATAAAGAGAAACAAAAACTGATTGACATTACAGTATAAAAGTTCAATTTAAAAAAATTTCAATAAGAATTAATTTTATCGAAAAAAAATCACGAGTGTGATTATTGTTTCTATTGATAATTTTTAAAGAGCTGATTAAAATTATTGTTTGAAATACATGAATGGATATTATTAAAAAAAGAGAAATAATTTACTCTCCGGAATAAGAATGAAAAGCAGAAAAGTGAATCTTCTCTTCAAGTAAAAAAATCATACTTATATATAATTGCCTTAAACCGTGTCCGATGTGTGAAAGAACCAATCAGGCCTCAGGGATAGCGCTGATTGGCGAAATACAGAGAGGGCGGAGCCGGAGAGGCAAATTCAAATTTTTTTTAACCAGGAGAGATATCAATTTGGTTTCTTCCTAAAGCCTTCCCTTGATAAGAATCTAAATTCGTTGTTTCAGAGTTTTTTAAATTCGGCAGCCCACCCCCCCCCAAATTTTTTAATTCTTCTATTTCTTCAAATATTAACATGCTTTTTTGGATTTAAAATTCATCAATGAATATCTATCAAGGGATTTAAAAGTTTAAATATTTTTTGTGTAATTGCCCCCCCCCCGAAATTTTTAATTCTTCTGTTTCTTCAAATATTAACATGCTTTTTTGGATTTAAAATTCTTGAATGAATATCTATCAAGGGATTTAAAAGTTTAAATTTTTTTTGTGTAATTGCCCCCCCCCCGAAATTTTTAATTCTTCTGTTTCTTCAAATATTAACATGCTTTTTTGGATTTAAAATTCTTGAATGAATATCTATCAAGGGATTTAAAAGTTGAAAGATTTTTTGTGTAATTGCCCCCCCCTCCCGAAATTTTTAATTCTTCTATTTCTTCAAATATTAACATGCTTTTTGGATTTAAAATTCTTGAATGAATATCTATTAAGGGGTTTAAAAGTTGAAAGATTTATTGTGCAATTGCCCCACCCCCGAAATTTTTATTTTAAAATTCTTGATTTTTTTTTTATAGGTCCCTGTCCGCCTGATTTCATTTGCATGCCCGTTGGCTCGAATCAGTTTATTAAAGGGAAATTTAGGCTTGCTTCTTGCCCGTAATTTTCTCATGGCCTTCAAAACCCAGAGGCCGGGCAGGGCGAATACTCAAATTTTAAACTTGATTCATTGTATTTTCATTTAGGCAAAAATAATATGGGCTTTAAAATTAAGAGAAAAACTACTGATCACGTATCGAGACGCCGCCCGCCAGGGCCGTTGAGATGGGCGCGGCGAAGCCGCGCCTTTCTCAACTTGTATGATAATATTCAGAGTAAAACTTTTTCGATTTTATTATATGCCTATCTTTTGAAATAAAATATGTATTTTATAACTTTCTCTTACTCTTCGGCAAGAGAAAGTTGTTTACTGTGCTTGTCACACCAGATTTTTTGTGTCGACATATATTTAGATTCCGACAGTACGGATTTTGATTAAAAGCTTTCCTAACTTAAATATAAAATTTCAACCACCTAGCTCAATTCCCTTATGTTTTATATTGGATACAATTAGAAACACAAAGACACACAGTCAGAGCATGTGGCAAAAACCACTTTTTTGGACTCAGGGGACCTCAAAACGTGTATATCCATCAAAATCTTGACATCGAATTTTTGACTATATATATTAACATATATAGACGGTCCATAGGTAACAGAAAGTAAAAATTTCAAGTATATCTACATTATAAAAAATTACAATAATGATATTATAAAGTAGCAACTGATGACTGGCAATCCGTGACGTAAGAGAAATTTTAAATAGTGATTTTAGAGATCCCCAATAATTAAAAGATTATCAACTGCTGTTTTAGAGAACACAGAGAGTAAAGTAGTCCTTGAGTAGAGTTAAAAATAAAATATATGAAAAAAAGAAAAAAAAATAAGAAAAAATTCAATTAAAAACACTAGTTTATAAGTTTTAAAGATTTATTAAAAATTAATGTTATTAACACTTAAATGAGCATTTCGACACTCATGTATCGATATTAAAAACTGTAAAATGATGGCATATGAACGTAGAAATGAACACCAAGAGTTAAAATGTTAATTTTTAATAAATCTTTGAAATGTATACTAATCTAGTGTGTTTAATTTAATTTTAATTTTCATAAGGCCTAAACATATTTTAACTAGAACTTACGGTTGATAGTTTAGTTAAGTTTATAGATATAAATAGTTCATTTATAAATAAAAATAATTAATTAGGTTATCCCTATCAATTGATATTAAAGTTTATGAAATTCCTTATTAAATTATCAGATAAATTTGAATATAAGACAAAGTAACTTCATTAAATGTCAATTTAAATCATCATCTTGAAATGAAGAGAAAATTAATAGGATATTTATATTTAAAAGGATTAATGAATGAAATTTATTCAAGAATGAATAAAAAGGGTTTGTGTGTTTCTAAAAAGGAATATGATAATTTGAATTTTTTTTTTTTAATAAATTAGAAGAAGTTTTGAAATATAATTAGTTCTTTCTTCTTTAATCGAGAAAGTCGATCCCGCCCATTTGACATCACGTTTATATCTTTTCGCGACATCGCCTAATTGAGGGGTCACAAGGGTCACATTAATAATCAGACACTCACTCTCTGCTTTCACAGATCAGACATATATAGGTCCACATATATACAAACTGATTAAAAACATTCAATGAAGTTGTATAATTAATGATAAGAAACGTACTTTTCAGTGTTAAAATTTTTTATAAAAAAAAAAATACATACAATTACAAGAAGTTGTTCGGAAAATTTATTGAACAAGCAAGAAATTCTACCGAGTGGCAAATGAAAGAGGCGCCATTAAGGATCAGAAGAGAATAAATCTAATTTTAATTCAAACAAATTTGGCCAGCAATTACAGGAGGGAATAATATAACTTCAATAAATAAATAAATAAATAACGAAATGGTATAAAAGAGTAGAAGATAAATATTAATTGATAAATACTAAAACGCTCTAACTAAGAGTTGAAGATTAAAAAAATTTTTAATATAAAATTAAGGCTTCAGAAATATGTTAATTTAGCTTAATTCATGTATGTGATTAATAATATTTGTATTAATGATTAACCTATTAGTAAAGATCGAAAAAAGTGAAATAGTTTTAAAATGCTTTGGCAGTTAAAAATTATTGAGAGAAGAGAGAAAGTCAGCCCCCAGAAGTCTGTATCGAAATAAAACTACCAATGCGTGAAAAGTTTCGACTTTGCTTAGATAATACCACTCATTCAACGAGGACAGTAAATAAACAAACCCAAAGAGTTATAGATAAAGTTGTAAGATATAATGTACAGGACATTATACAGAACTCACTATCTCACAATTTTAAGAAAACATAACTTTACATTACATAATCCTCTGTTACAGTTTTAAATGAATTTGATTTGATAAACAATATTATTTTGTAAATTCATATATTAATTGGTACTATGTATTTCTTAATATGTTATTTACTTTCCCTTACCTCTATATATATGTTAATATATAGAGAGAGAAAGTATTGGATTCATGTCAAAAATTCGATGTCAAGATTTTGATGGATATACACGTTTTGAGGTCCCCGAATCCAAAAAAGTGGTTTTCGCGACATGGTCTGTCTGTCTGTCTGTCTGTGTGTGTGTTCAATTTTAAAAATGAAGAAATTAAGCTAGGATGTTGAAATTTTATATTTAAGTTAGGCACCCCCCTGGAACGCAACACGAAGCTTTTGAACAAAATTAGCCAAAAAGTACTAGTACTTTACTGATGAACCTTATCATTTGTTTTTTTTTTCGATTTTCCCTAAATTCGCTCCATCGATTTTGATTAAAATTCATAAATCAATTATTTTTTAGAAGCTCTTTAAAATGTATATTTTCATTTTGCTCATTGAAATCTTTTGAAGCACACTTAACTCTTGTACTTCATAGGAAGGATAGGAGAAATGGTTGCCATGGTAACAAAATAAGTAAAAAATTTTCCCATACTTGAAAATTTTACATCGCGAGCCCTCGGGCTTGGCGTAGAGGTTAGCACGCTAACCTCGTATACCAAACGTCGCGGGTTCGGACCCCAGGCAGTCCGATGATTTTATTTAAGCCATTTGGATACCAAATGGCTTAAATAGAAATGCCTGGACCCCAATATAGATAGATAGCTTCATAAATAACGGTTATCGTCAAGTTTTATATGGCCTAAGTTGCCGAAAAAAGACTGATAATGTGTGTGTGAATGAGAAAAAAGTGTGAATGTTTAAAAAACAACTTTCAATTACCGAAGGTAAGAGAAAGTTGTGTGCTGTGCGACAGTTACACCAGATTTTTATATTAGTGCATTTCGTTCCTCCATTATTATGCATTTTTGAGCATGTATCATCGTATTTTCTATTATGTATTTTATATTATTGTAGTATAGTGTAATATTAGGCTATTGTATTATTCTATTATATATTTTCTACACTTTACTGTAATTATTTTGTAAAAAAAAAAACAAAAACCTGGAATGGCGGGAGAGTCAATAAATAAATAAAAATATATACAGTACAGAAGTCTTCCAAAAAAGATTTCGACTATAACTAATTCAAATTCAAATAAATTGAATTTCAATTTTTTTTTTTAGAGGGAGGAAAAAGAGACTAATTTGTTTAAAACGGATATAAATCTTTTAACAAATTAAGTTGTGAAAGAAGAAAGAGAGAAGAATAAGAAAAAAATAAAAAGAAAAAAAAAGTTAAGGACTTTTAAGTCGAAAAAAAAGTTTTAACTTTCGTGTTAAACACCAATAAGTGACTCTCAAGAATAAATTACGACTGCAGCGACCAGAATCGACGCTATAATTAAAATGTCATTAATAAACAAAATATAAAATAATATGCGACTTAAGGATTTTTTTTTTGAGTTGGAAAAACTCTGTCTTTATGAATAAATAAAATGAATAAAAAAGGAAAGAAAAGAACGACCTCACAAAATAAAACAGATACTATGCTAGCAAGCAATATACAAAACAATTTTTATCTTATCTATTTTGAAAATAAAAATAAATATATGACTATTACCTCTCTCACTACTATAACTATAAGAAATAGCTAGAAATTATTCAAAATGTAGTGTGAAGTCTCTCTATATATTTTTTTTGGTTTTGTGATATTATCATTTATGATAACAAACCTAGAAAAATATTTCAATTCGAGATGAAGAAAAAAAAAATTTTTTATTAAAAATAATATTCTTCAGGTTTTTATTAAGCAAGTGATCAAGTAAATGGAGTTTTTTTCAATTGAATGGAAAGCAGTGACAAAAAATTTTGGAACGAAGTTCTTACGGAAGGGTCAATTGGCAGAAAATGTCACGTAACAAAAGAGTAGCAGTAACAAAAAATGCATTACAGCACCCGAGCGGCGGCGGAGAGAGGTGAAGCTAGCCGAAGACGTTTATTTCTACCAAAGCCTTATGGATTAATAAATAAGATTTGTGTTGTCAGTATTCCAGAGAATTTATTTTTTATAGGATAATCAGATGAGTGATAATTAATTAGTTTTATATAAGTCAAGTTAGAGTTGTTCATTATAAATATTGCAATTCAACCAGCCAGCTCAGCGGAGTGTATAAAATTCAAAAATAATTAAGGATGGATTATCCCAGATTTAACGAAAGCTTTTATCGTACGTACCATCAAGAGAAAAGATATTGGACAATATGGCGGCTACCTGCCATAAGGCTCAAATGCCAGGTAGCCGCCATCTTGTACAATATCTTTTCTCTGCATGGTACGTATCTTGTTTTAATTGATATGTAAAGAATAAAAAATATTTTATTTTATTAAATTCCATAGATTAAATAAATAGACAAATTCAGAAATATTCTAGACATAATAAAAGGTATAAATCGCTAGTAAATTGTTTCACGCGTTTCTTGCTACTAGACCACAAATTACGAAACCGTTGGCCTAGGCTCAGACTAAAAATAAAGGAGACAAAAAGAAAGAAATTAATAGAGACGGAACGATTTATTCAAATTCTGGCTCCATTCCAGATGTCTGGAGCAGAAAGAGCCACGTGGCTCCCACGTGGTTTGTCGAGAGAGTGAAAGAGATAGAGAGACTAGTATATATTTTTATATAAATGTTATTTCATTTTTTTTTTTGTTTTAATCGAAATGAAATGCAAACTAGTAATAAATGAAAATAGTCAGATAATCACTTCTAATATGAGGTCCCTCACCTATCATAAATAGCTGCCTGGTGTAATTCATTAATATTTATTTATGACCAAAGTAATAAGAAATATAAAAATCAAGGAATAGAAAAGGTTGATAAAACATCAATTATTTGAAGCTTAATGAGTGATGCCGAGAGAAATTGTAGACCGAAATCTCCTCAACTACGCTGACTTTTCGGCAAGGGTGTATGAAGGGAAAAACAAAAATGAAATTTCCCTTCCTACACCCTTGCCGAAAAGTCAGCGTAGTTGAGGAGATTTCGGCCGTCAATTTTTTAATTAAGGAGTTTGCATTTATGTACAAGACCCCTGGTTGGGTGGTCTCGAGAAACAAGGCTGCTGAAAGCTCGTCAGAAAAAATCGATATTCAATATTTAGATAAAGAATGTTTGCCTATATAAATAGAAGATTAGTAATCTAAATGGCTACTGTAGTGTAGAAAAGAGAATAAATCAAATAAAAAAAAAATAGAGGTATTAATATTTAATGTAATGTCCAAAAAAAGAAAAACCTGTCTTTGTTATTTAATGTTTTGCCTTTTAAAAAATTAATGCAAATTAAATTCCATTTAACTGTCAAGCATCTTTCTGACTAATTCATAAGTATATTGTATTGACTTTGAATTAAAAAAATAAATAAAAACATTCTTATATAACAGGAACTATTTTCAATTCGCTGAGCTTTTCTCTCATTAAAAAAATCTGGTGTGACGGGTCACACAGATGTTCAAGATGTAAAAAATTGTAAACATGGGAAATATTTATATTTTGACACGATGGCAACCATTTCTCCTATCTTTCCTATGAAGTACAAGAGTAAAGTGTGCTTCAAAAGATTTCAAGGACAAAAATAAGAATATAGGCTACATTTTAAAGAGCATCTAAAAAAATAATTGATTTTTTAATTTTAATCAAAATCGTTTAAGCGAATTTTGAGAAAAACAAAAAAACTGAAAAAGTACATCAGTAAAGTACTAATAGCCTACTCTCTGGCCAATTTTGTTCAAAAGCTTCGTGTCATGTCTCAGAGGGGTACTGTACCTAATTTAAATATACAATAAAATTTCAACCTCCTAGCTCTTTTCATTTTTGAGATATTTTGTTCATGGACACACAGACAGACAGACACACACATCCACCGACAGACAGACCATGTTGCGAAAACCACATTTCTGGATTCAGGAAACCTGAAAACGTGTAGGCCTATATCTATCAAAATCTCGACATCGAATTTTTGACAATACTTTCTCTCAATAAGTTAAATATTAACATATATAGAGGTAAGAGAAAGTAAAAATACAAACAAATTTATACTGCTGTATTTGCACCGGAAAATACAAATTTAATTAAAATAATAAATTAGTCTATCAAGTAGTTTAAATATTTATAAATTAAATTTTCCGAAAATTTAAAGAAGTAAACTAACTGACAAAAACGTAAACATTAAAACTTCTTCGATCAAATAAACCAAATAATTTGTAATTTATGCTTTCAAAGTTTAGATATGTACTTAATGAATTTTATATTGTAATGCTTTTGGATTCTCAAGGGGTATTATTAGCCCTTATGAAAAAAAAAGACTAAAAATAAATAATTGGCAAATTATGAAAAAAACTTGTCATATTCCCAAGTACGTAATGAGTCATTCATAATTGATAAATAATTTCAAATAAAAAATTTATTAGCGAAGGACATATGAAGTAACTAGTAATAAGCTTTTATTTAATAAGTATTTAATTATTACAGCTTCTTAAATTTTGAGGGTGTGATTAGAATTGTATTCCTAGCGCTTTGATTTATAAATAAAAAAATCTGGTGTGACTGGCGCACAGCACACAACTTTCTCTTACCTTCGGTAATCGAAAGTTGTGCACTGTGCTTGTCACACCAGATTTTTTGTGTCGACATGTATTTAGTTTCCGACAGTAGGGTACAATTGAATTCAAGATGTAAAATTTATAAGTATGGGAAAATATTTATATTTTGTTACCATGGCAACCATTTCTCCTATCCTTCCCTATGAAATACAAGAGTAAAGTGGTCTTCAGAAGATTTCAATCGCAAAATGAGAATATACATTTTAAAGAGCATCTAAAAAATAATTGATTTTTGAATTTTAAAAAAAATCGTTGGAGCAAATTTTGAGAAAATCGAAAAAAACTGAAAAAGTACATCAGTAAAGTACTAGTACTCTTTGGCCGATTTTGATTAAAAGCTTATTTTTCCGGTCCCGGGGGGTGTTTAACTTAAATATAAAATTTCAACCTCATAGCTCAATTCCTTCATGCTTAAAATTGAACACACACACACACCCACCCACCCACCCACCCACCCACACACAGACAGACCATGTCGCGAAAACCACTTTTTGGATTCAGGGGACCTCAAAACGTGAAGATCCATCAAAATCTCGACATCGAATTTTTGACATGAATCCAATACTTTCTCTCTATATATATATTACATATATACATAGGTAAGAGAAAGTAAAAATGGGACCTAGATTAGAGGTTAATTTTTTAAATAAGTGTTTGGGGTAAGAGTTAATTACAATTTAATATTTTACTCCTATCGTGGCTGAGAGGTTAGAGTTGTTGAGAAATGTTAATATTGGAAGTCAAGGAGAGTGGGTTCGGATCCCAGACAGTTCGAAGAATATTTAATTATATCATCTGGATATCAAATGTGTCTGGATAATTTGTATTGTAATATAATATCGTAATATATAGCCTATATTTGTTTACCATGGAAAGTCTATATGGCCTAAGATGCCGAAAAGTCTAAAAAAAATTACATGTATTGGATAATTCATTTTATAGTAAATTCAAAATATATTTTTAGGAGCAAGTTTTAGTCAAAAGTATTTTTGAGAATTTCCGAGTTTCAATGTTCATCTGGTCACCATATTAGTTATATATGTGCTATATCTCAAATTTTGCCTACTTGAAAGATATCTTTGTTTCTGGAGTTATGATTTGAAACTATTATATTCATTAAACCAAGTTGATGCAATCAAATTTTATGTAACGTGATCTAGTTATTTATTATAGGTCTGTCGCTAAGTGGTCGAATGATAGGATCATAGGAGACTCCAATTTTGTATCTCTATTAGGGTCCGACCGAAACAAGATTTTCAGCCGAAACCGAATATTCGGCCTCAATCTTAGTTTCGGCCGAAACCGTAACCGAAACTTGTATTTTTTTTTTTTTTTTGAAATTTTTTCCCCCTCCCGTGAAAATCATTTTACCTTTTTTTTTAGGGAGACTAAATTTTTTTCCGCCCCTTTTCCGCTTTTGCAAATTTTTTTTTTTTTTTGCTGGGAAATTTTTTTCAAACCCAGGTTTCGGCCGGCCGAAAGTTTCGGCTACTTTTTGGCCGAAACCAGGATTTTTGGCCGAAACTGGCCGAAACCGAATATTCGGTCGGTTCCTAATCTCTATATATATATAAAGAGATTTCATATAAAATTTCTTCAAGAATTTTATTAGAGATAGTATGAGCATTCAAATTGTATTATATATTCATAATTTAAAATAAGAACTAAAGACTTACGTAGGGTTAGCTAGGGGTACCCTTCCTTTAATTAAAAATAAAGGGTCGGACTAAGCCGAGCGCACAACTTTGCCCACCCACTATTCAAGAAAAAAATATTGCCCCCCCTCTAGAGCCCCCCTAATGGTCCGATGTTTATCATATTATATATAATTTTACTCGGTCGGAAGTCTAGTTTCTGATTATATAAAAAAAAATTATAGGTTATGTAAGAAAAAATATTGCCCCCCCCCCTGGAGCCCCCCAATGAACCGATGTTTTACATATTATATATCATTTTACTCGGGAGAAAGTCTAGTTTACGAATATATATAAAAAAAACTATAGGTTATGTAAGAAAAAAATGTTGGTCCTCCTCTAGAACCCCCCTCCCCTAAAAGTCGGATGTTTACCAAAAGCTTTTCAGTTCTTGGCCTCTAATCCTAGTTTATGTGTGCAAAATTTCAAAACAATTGAACAAATACAGTAGTTTTTGAATTTTCGTTGACGAAAAAAATTTCCAGACATACACACACACACACACACAGACATCATTCCAAAAACTACTTAAATGGATTCAGGGGACCTCAAAGCGCATTTTGGCAGCTTCAGAAAAATTTCGATTTTTTTTACGATTACATTAACTTTACCTGTCCAACCTACGGTTGATGGGCAAAGTTAAAAAGAATTAATATACAGTTATTTTTAATGACTTTCCATTTGAAAAATAAATAAAAAAGTAAAAATCAGTTGTTTTCAAAAATATATGAATAAGTTAATAAATTATTAAAATTACAAAAGCGCAAAGATGACGTGAATATAAAGAAGGCTCCATTATAAAGTGGCGGCAAAAAAACATTAGTGATAATAACAACTTTCATTATATAACGAAGAGAAGGAAATTAAATAAAAGAATCTCAATTATTCAAGAGACATTTAGAAAGAATCAATTAATTTTCATTCTTCAATTAAAATTTCGTCCTAATTCAAGATCTGACATCTCCTATTCAATCTATAAATCACAGTCATTGAAATATAGGCCTACCTTTTTCTTCAAGTGGTATGAGAGAAAAAGTTTTTCTAACGGTGTAAACATTGCTTACCTGAAACAAAAGAAAAAAAATATTAGTGAGTTCAAATTGTGTTTATTAGGTTAAATGATTTATAATATGGGGTCGCCCACATATTGCGTTTTTCACGCCTTTTTTGACGATATTCTAATTCCCCCCCCCCCGTCACAGTTAGTCACATACAAATGTTCAAATATTTAATAAAATTTGTTTAAAATTCAATTTAGATTTTTGACTATTATTAGATACTAGTCTTAGGCCATAGGCTCAAATTATAAAATAACTTTTTGTTTTTCCCATCGGGGATACAAATTTCCCAGGAATAAATCAAATATTTAAGCTCCAACCCATGTTTGTTTAAATGAAATGAATTGAGATCCAATATAATATAAATAAATTTTATTGCTTATTCTAGTCAGGAAGAGAACCACTGAATTCGGTCATCTAGAGTTTTACCACTACTTTAAATCACACGAAGGAGAAATAAATGAGTGAATGGAATTTTATATTCCCCTATCTTTTCAGAATTTTTCATTAAATAATTAAGTTTATGTTAATTTTGTATTATTAATATTAAATTGAATATAGACTAGTAAATATTTATAAATCAATGTGTTTTATTAATTTTATGTCGAATATTGCTGTTTTTTTTGCAGGCAAGTGGAATTTGAATTTTGTTAGAAGATTTTCTATTATCAAGTTCTAATTTAATTTCTCCTCAGAGATTTGATTTTTAAAGGTTAAAAAGATTTCAAAATATTACTTTTAATGGAAATAGTTGAATCTCGAGGAAATGAAGAGAAGAAAATTTCTCTCTCTCTCTCTCTCTCTCTCTCTTTAGTTATAAAATAAAAGTAGGAATTCCTCAAATGCCCGGGTGAGGATTTGTTAAGAGCCGAGTGGCTGGCAATGATAACGCATTGGACTTCGATATTGGGCAAAAGCTCAGTTGGAGCCTTATTATTTAAATATGAAATAGCCCAGAGGTGCGCTGGCTTTCGGGTATGAATAAATATTTGCAAGACGATAAAATTTAAGTCAACACCAATGTTTCAATATGCGAAATGGTGAGTGAGATGATAAAAGAAAACATATGTGCTCCTCACATAAAAGGGTATGAATTTTTTTTCAATAAAAATAGATTTTTGAAACGACCAAATTTTATATGCCTAATCTCTATATATTCAGTAAAATATTATAATATTATATAAAAAATATAAATGCACTAAACTGTCAACAGAGGAAGATCTAGAGCAGGGGTGTCAAACTCAAAAGCTAACTTGGGCCAAATAAACAAAGCTTAATAATGCCGCAAAAATAATAAATAATAATTGCTCACACTGATAAGTACTTCCAAACATGCAGTGCCGGATTAAGCATGATGGAGGCCCTTAGCCAGTCGAAATCCTGGGGGCCTTTCCGTCTTTTTTTCCCTTCCGTGAAAATAATTTTACATTTTTCCTTTTTTTTAGGGAACGAATTTTTACCGCCCTGCGCTTGATTTTTTTCCCTGAAGTAAAAGCATTTTAGCTTTCTTTTTTTAGGATAGCAAAATTTTTGCCGCCCTGTCGAAATTTTTTTTCCCTTCCTTGAAAAACATTTTACCTTTTTTGGGGGAAACGGTATTTTTGACGCCCTGTGCGGATTTTCGAGTATTTTCAAATATATTGACTGGACCGCAAAAATGTTCATCTTGGGCGGTGAGAATGGCAAGACTTTGAAAAAATCAAATGAATCTCACCAGATGGAAATATTTCCTCTCTGGCTTTGATTCGGAGGAAAAATTCAAATGAAATTGAAATTTGATAAAAAGATCTAAACTAAAAATACGATTTAAACTTCGAACATCGGATCCAGAATTTAGAGTGAGATCCAATATATAAAATCAGATCGAATTGGGGATCTTGATCTTGCTGGATCTGTGAATCGGATCGTGTTTTTTAATGGCCCGTCTCTGATAAAGGCCTATATTCGGGAAAAAAATAACTCTAGATTCTGACTTGTAAGTAAATAAAATAAAGTTTATTTATTAAGAGATATACTACTGTAGTGTATAAATGGAATAATATATAATTCATTGTTTTGGGATGTAAATTATAACCTACCGTTTAAGATAAACGTTTTCATTATTTAAAGGAAAATGGGAAGAATATCTAAAAGATTGATGATATGCGGTCTTTTTGTATTTTCTAAGAAAATATTTTCTTTAAGATAAAGTTGAATTGAGATGAGAAATTGACATGCATACGTAAATATTACTTGTATATAAAAATGCTATGTAAATTTGATGATTTTTTCATTCAATTTGTTTTTCTACATCTATTCTAAGAACGTTATATATGCGTGTATATTACTTGACAATTACAAAAGAAAAAACATAAAAGTGGTGGTCTCCTCAGAATATGACAGGTTAATCGTAGTCTAAAAGAGTGGTAGAGTCATTCTCTGTTTCTATACCACTCTAGAATTCCGAAAAAGGTCGCACTAGGTATAGTTAAAATAAATAAAATAAGCCAAAATGGTTCTTTACCTTAATTAACTATATTTTTAGAATTTATTAGTTTTGTATATGAAAATTAAAAAGAAGCCTATTTGACTTAAAGTGGTGGAACTCAACTGGAATTAAAAAAAAAAACAATTTGGTAATCTAAAGAAACTAATTAAAAACTTATATTATTATAAAGTTGAAGATTATTATTGATTCGTGACAAAGTATAATAGAGGTAAATGTAATCGAGTAAAATGTAGATTTTTATGTCAATTGTTACACTTATTTCTATACTAGTTAAATGGTTACGATATGTTTCTGAAAATGGCAGGCTATATTATATTTTAATACCTTTTCATAAGGTTAATACAAAATTTTTATCATTTTTATTTACATTTTCTATGTGAACTTTTGAAGTTCAAGACTACTTAAAGAAATACTTTTATTTTTTATAATATTTTATATAAGATAGTACTTATGATAGTATTAATACATTTTCAAAATACCAGGCCCGCACCATATCCATTTTATATTGCTTCTATATTTACATAATCATTTATAAATATTTATGAAAGTTTATTTTTCCGACTATGTTAAATCTAATTAACTGAATTTATGAAAAAATTGTCATACATCAAACAAATCAAGAAGTTATCGATTTAATTAAATTTAAACTGGTAAGCGTTGGAACATGAATTAAATTAATACTAAAACCACAAGGTGATATGTTGCAATATATTAGTTAATGGTATAAACACTTGAAACATATTTCGATGCTTTGTGTGTCATCTTCAAAAGTGATACAAATCTGATGTAATTTGTATCACTTCTGAAGAAGACCCAAGGGGTATAATATCAAGATAATGGAAAAATTTCTATTAAAAATATTTTCTATAAAATTGTTATGAAAACTTCATTTCCTTTTTTACTGGTATAAACTCGTATTCTCACAATGGAAATAAGATATTCAAATTAATTTAAAAAAAAAAAAGGTCATAGGCAAATTAAGTTTAAAATAATAATAAATTAACCTATATATATATTTATAAGAATTCAAAGCTCTCTGATTAATATTTTAATTTATCGAGTTTAAATTACATATTTATTTTTTTACTAAAGTGCGTGTTATTATTATTATATTATTAATATATAAACCTAATTCTTAATGTGCATAATAATTAGGACAGCATATACACACGACCTTATTTATGTAGATTGTCAGTAGTTTAAAACGAAGAGGCCGTTGGCTGTAGCAATGATTGTAGAGGAAGAAGAGTAGATAGGCAGCCAGCAAATGATAAAAAGTTAATTAATTTCATCTACTTTCGCTCACATTTACAAGACGAAACATTGACAGTGTATTGATGGATAATAACGATATATACAAAAATAGACATATTTGCATCGTTATGATTACCTAAATACTAAGAATTTTTTGTTCTGAAGATGGGACCGGCGTGGACGAAATTAATTAACTTGTTATCATTTTCTGTCTGCCTACCTATTCTTAAGGTGGCTACGCACGTAGCTGCAAATTTGACAAGCATGCATGTGCAATCTGTTGGTACAAGCAAACTGTAGCGTCTGTAGGAGAATTTTGAGCAAGCAAAATGCAAAAGCAAAATAATTGTGCAAGCCGCTTGATGCTCGAAAGAATTTTAATCATGCACAAGCATATTTGAGCAAGCAAAACTATCCGCCATTTTATAGACGTCTTGACATTTGACCGACCCCGCACCGCGGGAATAATAAGGGCGAGGACAGAAGAAGAAAAAGAAGTGCCTCTGTTTAAAGCAAGTGAGTATCTCTTGTTATCTTCGAATAAATCTCCTTGGAATAAATAACCTTCAGAGTCATGGGCGTACCCAGGATCAAATCTAGGGGGGAGGGGCATGATCAGATCATAGTCGTCCAGGGGGGGGGGTGGCAGTCGTCCAGATTGTGACATAGCTATTTTTTATATAGAGGGGAGAATCCTTCGATTTAAAGGCCTAAAAACCCTCGAGTCCTAACAAAAAAATCATCATTCCCCGTCACCATCCACCAATTTTGATTCGTTTCATCACTTTATAAACATTTATTTTTTTTTTTACTTCTAGGGGGGGGGGCAGTCGCCCCCCCCCTTGGGTACGCCCATGTTTCGAGTTTGACATTTTTAGATTAATTTTCGGCATAAGTTATTTCTTGCACAAGTATGCTTGTGCCGTGTGGTGTCGAAAGGAATTTGTGCATGCTGGTACAAAAAGATTTCACATGCATGCTGGTCAAGTACTTTACAAGAAAGCATGATAACTGCACACTGTTCAGTTACGTGTGTAGCCTCCTTTATTCTCCAGCAATCATCGCTAAAACCAACGTTCTTTCCGTTTTAATCTATTAACAACAAAATTTTTATAAACTAAAAAATCTTTGTACGGAGACTTATGAATGTGACTTGAGGGGTGAAATAAAAAAATTAATTAATTAATTGATAAAAGAACGAAGGACATCAGTAGAGTACTAGACTTAATAGCCGATTTTATTCAAAAGCTTTTTTTTTTTAAACATTCACACTTTTTTCTCATTCACACTCACATTCACACAGTCTTCTCGGCAACTTAGGCCATTTAAGACTTTAAACGATATCCGTTAATGAGTATTATACATATTGGGGTCCAGGCATTTTTATTTAAGTCATTTGGTATCCAAATGCCTTATTCAAAAGCTTGGTATTCTAAGTTCACAAATGGACAGATCATTTTGTGGGGCCCATTTTTTAGACAATGAGGTCCTCAAATCTCGATATCGAATTTTTAATACGATCGCTAAACTTTCTTATATGTATAGTAAAAGTAAAAATGTATACTGTACGTTTGTGGACTATGTATTAAACTCTAACTTATCGAGGTAATTGTGCTAAATTCTAACTCTCATTTTCTCTTTTCTTATTTTCATTTTCCCAAAAGGATTGAATGTTTGGAAGTCGTTTCATTGACTTGAAAACAAACAAATAGAAGAGCAGCAGTCATTATGCCAAAGTTTCAGTCAATCTGAGATGAAGGGGCTGATGCAGGCCATCCAAAAGAAAACAAACAACCAGCAAATCAGCAAGTTTGTGATAACAACCTGAGCCTTTTCATTCATGATGGTGGTTTTTATTCCTTTTTTTCAGAGATAAGTAATCTTCTGCGCGTAACACGAAGTGAATAATTTCGCAATGAAAATAAATATTTTTTTTTTTTACATTTATCTTTTCATGGTATATCAATTTACATTAAAAATACATTTAAATCTTTTTGAATTAGTTGTTTAAAGACTTTACTTTCAAAACCGGTTCATTCAAATGATGATTTATTTAATTTTTTAACTAATTAAAATAAAAATATAAACAAGTCTTTTTAGGTCAAAACTATTATGGAATTCTTTTTTTTTTTAATGAGCTAAGTATAAAAAGTGAAATGATTTCGATTACCTATTATGAGGTAACTGACATAATTTATTCAAGTTTAAGATCAAGTGAAATTTGCTGATTCTTTAAGGTTAAAAAATACATGATACGAAGGGGACAAAATATTCATATGTGATATGAGAGTGGTCTAGGTCAACATTTTCAAAAAATGAGATTATCAGTTATTTTACATAACTTAATTAATTCAAGGTAATTTTTACGATATCCTCAAAAAAGGATTTAATTAACATTGTAAATGTTAATTATGAAAGTGGTCTAAGTCAATAATTTTAAGAAAATATTGGTATCTGGACATTTATTTCTAAAGAATGATCCTGATTTTGGGTTGTTTGAAATGAAAATAAAAAAAGTAAATAATTTATACAACCCACATCATTATTGCAATTTCAATGGATGATATTCTTGAAAAATGTACCTTATAAGAAGTTCTATAAAACTTCTTTTATATGATTTTAAATTTCATGTTTATCTCCCTCCTAAAAGAGGTAGGCCAAAAATATATGGAAATATTAAATTACTTCCATTATACCCCACCACTAGCCCAGTAACGGAAAAAAAATATAAAGATATCTCGAAACAATAAATATATGACTTACAGTTAGAACACTTTCATAATTAAGGCCACATATCTAAAATATACAACTCTATAGGTAAGAAACTAAATCCATTTGGAAAAGAATTTTAATCTAGGAAAGAAATTTCAACAGAGGGAAAAACGTCCCCTCAATGAAACAGAGACGATTCCCAAAAAAAAGGTCGAATGAAAGCAATTTGATAATTGAATCGGTTCTAAAGGTTAGATAAAGAAAACGATCCAGAATACAGAACCTAGATCCAATTTTTGAAAATTTGATCGGATTGGGAATCGTGATCTTGCCACTTGTCGGATCGCGATCCTATTTTAATAGATTTTGCCCTTTCATGGCTAATATCATGCAATTTAATGAAATGGTAATTATTTTTTTCTTTAAAATATTCCAACACAATCATAAGTTTTATTTATTTATTTAAATAATTTATTTATACCTGAATTCCTACATATTTGATTTGTTGAATTAATTTATTTTAAACTTTTGGCATCTGAGGTCATATTGACATCGAAGATAATTTGAAAATATATTATTAACGACCAAGGGACATTTATTTATATCAACTGTTAATTTATTTAGCTATCTTGTTTCATTGTATTAAATATTTTATTTATTATTATTATTATTATTTTGAGATATGGGCGTGCCGACTTCAAAGGCCATTCACGAATATTTTATTTATGTCTCAATTCTTTCTTATTTGAATTTATTTTTCAAATAATTTGTTTATTAAAGTTAGTACCCCATAGTAACATATCTTTACGTTACGTAACCACTCAACTCCATTAGTAATGAAAAAAATAAAAATTGTCTAAAAAAATTATTATTATTAATACTAGTAGTTAGTAAATTATAGGGAATAATTATTACTGAATATTTCATATCCAGATATTAGCATTAAATTAAATTTTACCCTCCAGTAAATATACCTCTTAAATAAATATATTTCTAAAAAGAAGAGCAAGTAAAATATGTATATCGTGATAATACAAGAGACCCCAAGGCAGCAAGAAAATTTCACAAAGCAAAGAACCAGCGCCTCAGGGAAAAAATACCTAACTCGTAATTTTCATGCAAATTTAAAATCGGTCTGGTTATAAAGATATTATTATTTATCATCTAAATTTCTCTATTTTTGCTAATAAAATTAAAATTAATTATAAAATTAAAGATGCCATCATGCTTGGTGTAGGGTTAGCGTGCTGGCTGGCATATATAACCAAGGGTAGCGGTTTCGGACACCAGGCAGTCCGATGATTTTATTTAAGCCATTTGGTATTCAAAAGAATCCCTCAACCCCCATTTGATATGTTAATAACATACGAGTATCGTTAAAAGTCTTAAATGGCCTAAGTTGCCGAAAAGACAGTGTGATTGTGAGTGTGAGTGAGAAAAGTGTGAGTGTTAAAAAAAAAAAAAATTAAAGATGTTTATAACAAGTTGAAAATGGTTTTGTGAATTTTTCTAAAAATATTTCACAAAGACCAGCAATTAATGGTTAAAGTTAAACAGATATAGAATGGGATCAAAGAGTGAAGTGCGGTTCGCGAATAGTGTGGGCTGAATAGTTCTGATAGAGAGGAAGTTACTTAAGCAAAACAAAAAGAAAGCATAAAAAAAACTTTGGTTAAGTTATCAATTAATTGTACAAGTAACACATGCCATTTATTTGATATTAAAATCATCATTTTAAACAAGAAGGAACCTACCAACTTTCGATTACGGAACCCAGGGGCGTATATAGAAATTTTTTTCGGGGGGCCCAAACTCAAAAATTTTTCTGAGGAAAATTTTTTTTAAGAAACTATACTTTTTTCACACGAAATTTTTTGAGGAACATTTTTTCTTTTGCGGAACCAAAGTTTTCCATCCTGCGGAAAAATTTGTTGCGCTGATGTCTGTATATCCCTATATATGTAGGGGAGAGTGGGGCAAGTTGAGACGGGGGCAAGTTGATACATTCAATATAATTCGTCAATGCGTATGCGCATGTTGAAGCGAGTGGTAGCAGTCGATGTGTCGTAAAGTGACGCTGTACTACACATAGTGGCAGTCAAATCCGACAGCGAGTTGTTGAGTTGTTTAAGGTTTGGTGTTTTCACACCACAAAAGTAAATTTTTACCTTGTGTTTGAGTATAGAAAAAGTGCATAAAGAATCCCTGAGACCTATAATCACTGTGCGCATTTTATTAAACGTTTCTTCCTGAGTAAGTTCATATAATTTATATAAGGCTAGGTGCTCTACTTTTTAGGTTATGTTAGTTTTAAAGACACGTGGTCACTTGGGGCAAGTTGATACATTTGGTTGGGGGCATATTGATACACTGTATCAACTTGCCCCTCAGTCCATGTGCATTGGGATTGGGAGAAACTAGTTTCAAATTCAGAAGAGGAGGAAGATACACTGTTCTTGGTTTGTTTAAGCCATATTTACTGTCAAAGTTTGGCCAAGACTGGATCCAGTGCATATTATGCAATAAATATGCACACATCGAATGTGGCAGGTCACAAAATTATACACATGTATTCATTGTGCATCTTATGTGGAAATAGGACTAGATTAGCTTTTTATCCTTGTAATCATTAAAATGTATTATTTAAAAATTAGCACAATCTTCTTATTGATATCCCATCAGATTATCAATCCCCCTTACCACAGTATCAACTTGCCTTTTCTTTGTATCAACTTGCCCCGAGGTGGGGTAAGTTGATACGCAATGAATTTTTTTTTAAATTAATTAATTTTAATACTCCATGATTATTATCAGGAGAGAAAATATGCTATTTAGGCACCTAAAGAATTAACCTTTCAAAATATGATGGTAGAATAAAAAGATAGGCGTTCCAATTTTTTGCAAAAAAATAAAATATTAAAACTGTCTCAACATGCCCCACTCTCCCCTATATGTGTTTGGGAAATTTCGGGGGGCCCGGGCCCCTCGGCCCCCCCAAATACGCCCCTGACGGAACCATCCCATACATCTATATAAGGGTGGGGCAAAAAAAAAAAAACCGACTAATTTTTTTTTTTTTTTTCCGAGTCTCGTACCTCTCCAAAGATGATCTCAAAAAAAATTTTTTTTTTTAATTTGTCAGTGCATTGCTTTCGATGTTTTCTAATGATCTTTAAATATTCATATTAAAAATTTAATAATAAATTTTTACTTTCTCTTGCCTATATGTAAATGTTAATATACATAGGGAGAAAGTATTGGATTAATGACAAAAATTCGATGTCGAGATTTTGATGGATATACACGTTTTGAGGTCCCCTGAATCCAAAAAAGTGGTTTTCGCGACATGGTCTGTCTGTGTGTTCAATTTTATGCATGAAGGAATTGAGCTAGCTACAAGGTTGAAATTTTGAATTTAAGTTAGGCTCCCCCTGAGGCGTGAAAATAAGCTTTTAAACAAAATCAACCAAAGAGTACTAGTACTTTACTGATGTACTTTTTCAGTTTTTTCCGATTTTCTCAAAATTCGCTCTAACGATTTTGATTAATATTCAAAAATCAATTATTTTTTAGATGCTCTCATTTTGCCATTGAAATCTTCTGAAGACCACTTTACTCTGTACTTCATAGAGAAGATAGAAGAAATGGTTGCCATGGTAACAAAATATACCGAAGGCAAGAGAAAGTTGTGTGCTGTGCGCCAGTCACACCAGATTTTTTTCTTTTAATTAGTAAGATATTTCAGAAAATATAATCAATCGCAAGAGAATGCATAATTTTTTAAAACCCTTTTCGGCATCTCAGGCCATTTAGACTTCAACGATAGCCAAATTATTTAAATACTATAATTATGTGTGGGGGGGGAAGCATGCATGTTTATTTATGTCACTTGGTATCCAAATGATTTAAATAAATTCAACGTACTGCCTGGGAACCGAATTCGCGTCCCTTGGATTTAAGATTATCAATTTTGACATTTGTCAACCCATCTAAACACTCGGCCATGAAAGAATCCTGCAAGCGCTTGACGTCGTCTAGTTTTTCAATATCTCTAATATAGATTGAGAAGAGACAATTTTTCCCTATCGTAGAAAAATGGTTATGAAGAAATTCGTAAAATTTTCAATGGGAGCAGATCAATTAATGTTAATTTCCTCGAAATTAAAAGCATCGAGCTTAAATAAAAATATCAAAGTAAACCTCAAAGGAATGGATCCTGAGCAAAAAGTGGTTTTCTACATCAGCTGGCATCTACCCACCGAACTGTCACTCAACCTGTCAATTGTCAAATTTATGATGCGTCTTTTTTTTTTAACTCGATAATATTTCCAGATAGAAATAGTTCATTTTCATTTCATCCTTTTTTTATGTCGTGATAAAAAAAAAAAAAAAAAAAAAAAAAATTAAAGCCATTATATAATGTAACATGCAGAGTAATATAACGCATTAGATCAATTAGAGTAAAGTTACTCAAATCTGAAATTTCAATATTTATAATAAAAGATAAATTAGGACATTTTTACATCATCCATGTTAAGATATAAAATTATAAAGAGACATTTCGTTTTAGTGAGTTTAAAAGAAATTACAAACAAAGATCAATTAATAAAAAGAAAGTTTTAAAAAGTATCCATCTTGCTTTATTAGAGGAAATGGAAAATTCATCCCTTAAAATATTTAGTTAGAACTAATCAATTTTTTTTGAGAAGACATATATATTTCAATTAGTGGAAAAGGTATTAATCAAAAATCAATTGCAATATTATTTTGGATGTGGCGTGATGTGAAAAAAACTGGTGTGATTGGTCGAAGAGCACAAAACTTTCTCATATCTTTAGTATTCGAAGTTATGTTCTGTGCTTTCAACGCCAGATTTTGTGTCGACATATACATGTATTTAGTTACCGATCAAATATTTCCTATGAAGTACTAGAGTTAAGTGTACTTCAAACTATAATATTTTGAGGATAAAATGAAAATATATGTTTTAAAGAGCATCTAAAAAATAATTAATTTATGCATTTTAATTAATCAAAATTGTTAAACCAAATTTTGAGAAAATCGGAAAAAACTGAAAAAGTGCATCAGTAAAGTATTAATCCTAATTAATGCTCTTTGGCCAATTTTGTTCAAAATCTTAGTGTTACGATAGGGGTACCTAACGTAAATAGGTCTATTAAATTTCAACCTCCTAGCTCTTTCGTATATTTTGTTTTCAGGGGATCTCAAAACGTCTATTTCCTTCAAAATATCGTCATTGATTTTTTTTAACTGAATCCAAAATTTTCTATATTGAAAGTTGTGTTCTGTGATTTTCACACCAGATTTTTTGTGTCGTGGTTTTTAACTAAAAAAACCTTGGAAAAAAAAGGGGACCTAGGCCCTATTATAATTTTGTTCAATGACATTCATTTAAAGAGTGAACATCGTTGAGATGACTTCTCACTAAAGGGCAGAGTTCTAATTAGGCCCTACATAATTGCGAAAATTTTTATAATTTTGAAAATGAAACCATTTAGGTGGAGGGGGGGCCTGAATCCCCCCTGGCTAGGTAACTGTATTCAGAGGCAGAGGCTGAAGAATGCAGAGCCACCTCTCAAAAAAAGTAGCAAAAAATATATAAGGATCAATTTAAAATAAAATAAAGAAAATATGAAAAAAATTTGAATGATTAAAAAAAATCTGGTGTGACTGGCGCAAGCACACAACTTTCTCTTACCCTTCGTAAGAAAAGTTGCATGTCTGGTCACACCAGATTTTTTCAGATATATTTAGTTTCCGATAGCACCTTGTTTCAAACTTGATTTTAAATGTTGACTGCTTGAAATAAACTATGGTTATTTTTAAAAATTTTAATCTATATTTGGACATTTTATACACAATAGAGAATCGTAAATAAATACAAAATTTCATAAGAATTGAAAAAAAATTTTAATGCCTAAAAAGTTCTAAAGGGGACCCCCTTTTGAATCGAAATTAACATAAAAATCCCTATAGGAAATTAACATTAGGCCTATGAGAGAAGGCGGAGAGACAGGCATAATGTTTCAAGTGAGAGAGAGAGAATATATGTTTTCTCTAAGCAATTAAAGACACAAATAAAATAAAAATAAATGGGAATTTAAATAATAATTGATTTTTAATCTAATAAAAAGAAAAAGATTTAAATTCCGTTACCATGGCAACCATTTCTATCTTTCCTATGAAGAACAAGAGTAAAGTGGTCTTCAGAAGATTTCAACGGCAAAATGAGAATATACATTTTAAAGAGCATCTAAAAAATAATTGATTTTTGAATTTTAAAAAAAATCCTTGGAGGGAATTTTGAGAAAATCGAAAAAAACTGAAAAAGTACATCAGTAAAGTACTAGTACTTTTTGGCCGATTTTGTTCAAAAGCTTATTTTGAGCGTGTGGGAAGGTACCTAAGTTAAATATAAAATTTCAATCCGGTAGCTCAATTCCTTCATGCTAAAAGAACAAGAGTAAAGTGGTCTTCAGAAGATTTCAACGGCAAAATGAGAATATACATTTTAAAGAGCATCTAAAAAATAGTTCATTTATGAATTTTAAAAAAAATCCTTGGAGGGAATTTTGAGAAAATCGAAAAAAACTGAAAAAGTACATCAGTAAAGTACTAGTACTTTTGGCCGATTTTGTTCAAAAGCTTATTTTGAGCGTGTGGGAAGGTACCTAAGTTAAATATAAAATTTCAATCCGGTAGCTCAATTCCTTCATGTTAAAAATCTGTCCACACATACATACACACACACACACACACACACAGACCAATTTGCGGACCCACTTTTTTGGACTCGGGGACCTCAAAACATGTATATCCATCAAAATCTGGACATCATTTTGACATGATCGCAAACTTTCTCTCTCTATATATTTCTATATAGGGTACGAGAAAGAAAAATAAGCTACCAAAATAAGAAAAGAGAAAAAATATTCTCTAATTGGGAAGACAAATTTTTTGGATCAAATATACTGTATCGGAGCCCGGACAAAAATTCCTTTTATATCAAAAGAAAAAAAAAAAAAAAGGAAAAAAATAATGGGTTCAATAAAGAATAGAAATGACTGTGGTGATGATTGAACAAGGAGCTCAATGAGCAGCCAGCAGAAATAAAAAAAATAAATAAAATACATAAATAAAACGTCGGCGCACTCCCGAAACATCGACGAAATAATATAAAAGTTTTTTTATTTCTGCTGGCTGCCTTCCTCATTGAGGAAGTTCAAGAAAATAATTATGTCCCCATTATCATTTTTAGTAATAAAGAATACCTTTGACCGATGCCCTTAAAGCGAAGTTAATAATACTAAATAAAAAAAAAATGAAATAAAATTAATTGTAAGTTTATAGTGAAAATAAATCTTTTCTTAATATATTACTAGTTTTTAAAAATATTCTATAAAATATTCGTGTAGATGTATTGAATAGAAATATGCTGTCTATGAATTGAATAGGAAGGCTCAACTTGTCTGGACAAGTTTTGCCCAGACCTATTCTAGTATATCAAAATAAAATAGACAGTAATTACAAAAATTTGAAGAAAAATGAATGAATAAATAGTAAAATTAGTTTGGAAAAGAGGGAATAAATATTGTGAGAGAGTCGGCAAGAGAAATAAGAGAGAGAATTGTCCCCTAGCAAGAGAGAGAGAATTCGTGAAAAAAGGGTTTAAATAAAGATAGACAGTCAGCCTACTATTCATTTGAGTTAATAAATTAATTAGGTAACAAAACAAATCTCCTAGTGTTGTTTATTTATATTCTTTGTAAAAAAAAAATGAAAATGTTAGCTTTGAGCTTGACTGATCAATCTATTCTTTGATAATATAAAAATGTAAAATATTATAGATATAAATAAAAATTATATTTCAGTTTGCTTATTTATCTTATTTTATTGAAATTTAATCAACGATTTGAAAATAAAATGCAAAATACCTTTAAAACTAGAGAAGAAAGCTACTCGAACAGGATCGTGCTGACCGGTGGGAGCCATGTTTAATCACACACACACTACACTTTAATAAAAACAACACAGATCTAATGTTAACTGTTTGCAGCCTGAGTGGCTACTGGACCAAGCAACGTGGAGGATATCCTTAATAAAAGAATAGGGCTCCAGTGGCGGTACCTAGGCCAAGTTTGTCCAATCTTAATAGATAAAGATGAAATTTAGCTGCTAACCGAGTCTAAGCAAATAGGAGTAGGGAGAGGGGGTGATGACGTGTTACCAAATTCCACCCCACCCCGCCTCCCCCCTCACCAAGGCCTTTTCCGGGCATGGCTCTGAAGCGATCATGGAAAAATTACCCACTAGTATTTTTGCTACAACGAAAAGGGCGCGCGACATGTTTAATCGGAGCGCCATTATAATTAAAATAAATTAATAAATAACATACATTTTTTAAATTAATTTTTTTTTTTATTTATTAGAAAATAAAATAGAAAAATATGTATTTTTCTTTTTAATTTAATTATTCATCATTATAAATACTAATATTTTATCTAGGCATAAATTATTCATTTAATAAAAAAATCGTTTTTAAATCTATTGTATTTACTAATGGTGTACCATCACAAATTATTTTCTCGCCTCAAAATATATAAAATAAATATATATTTTGAAAACAATTTCTACAAATATTTTATTAAATCTTTTATATGTCTTATAATAAACCCTTTAAATGAAAAGATAGATGTTATACAAGGAAGCAGGAGCAGCCAAAAATTAAAGGCTCCGATTTTATTACAATTAATGAGAAGTTTCGAGAAAACTTTATTTTCTCATCATAAGTTCAAATTGTATCTGTCCCGGAGTTGTTAAAAATACAATACATGGTGGTGTGTGTATGCAGGGGGGAGGGTGTGAGAGAATATGAGAATCAAAATATGAGACGGTAATAAAAAGTTTTCCTTTTCTGTTCGCGGGCCCGTTTACAATGGATTAAAATTCAAGAATCTTAATAAATGCAAGATGCTTGATTCTTACTTGTACTCTAGGGATTTTCAAACGATTTCTGAAAGTAGATTTAGTTAAATATTTTTATATCAATTTTTTATCATCTTCAACTTTATTAACAACTTTTATACTTCTTAATGATGAAAAAAAAATTCAACAGGATTCTAGATATTGAGAACAACATTGCTTTTAATTGACAAGTGATTTTTTTATAGAATGATAGATTTTAAAATATTAATAAAATCAAAATTGAAAGGTTTTTTTTTTTTTAATAAAGTAGCTTGAATTTTTTTTTTTTTTTATTTCTGGTATTGTTTGGAATGACAATGGAATCTTTTGGTCTTAAAGGATTGAAATAATAAAATCTTATTTTGGCTTTTAGCTACGTGAGTGACTCTTCAATTCCTTATAAATATTAAGATATTTTTTTTATTCCATCTAAAAGCATCGAGGCGCATGAGAATAGAGTACTTAAGTTAGATATAAAATTTGAACTTAATCATTTTGTTTATTATTTTCAGGAAGAATTTAGCTGTATATACATAATATTTCGGGGTTCTATGGATTCACTGGCTTTCAAAACTGGTAAAATCAATTATTATACTATTTTGTGTATAGAATATTAGCTAAGAGGAAGGAGGAAGAACAAAAAATCTGGTGTGACTGGTCGCTTCTCTTTTCTCAATTTCTCTTATTTTATTTTAGTAATCGAAATTAAATTGGTATCCAAATGGCTTTAAAAAAATCATCGGACTACCTGGGGCCCGAACCCTCGACTCCTTGGTATACATGGCAGGCGCGATACCAATTACACCAAGCTCGAGGGTCCGTCAACATATTAGAATTCAAGATGTAAAATTTATAAACATGGGAAAATATTTATATTTTGTTACCAAGGCAACCATTTTTCTTATCTTTCTTATGAAATACAAGAGTAAAGTGGTCTTCAAATAATTTTGAAAGCAAAATGAGAATATAGGCCTACTTTTTAAAGAGCATCTAAAAAATAATTGAATTTTGAATTTTAATCAAAATCGTTAGAGGGTATTTTGAGAAAATCGAACTGAAAAAGTACATCAGTAAAGTTCTAGTACTCTTTGGACGGTTTTGTTTAAAAGCTTTTTTCACGCTTCATGGGGGTGCCTAACTTAAATTCAAAATTTCAATCTTGTAGCTCTTATCGTTTTTGAGATATTTTGTTCACAGACACACACACGACAGACAGGCAGGCCATGTCACGAAAACCACTTTTTTGGATGATCTGAATATATCCATCAAAATCGCGACATCGAATTTTTGACATGAATCTAATACCTTCTCACTATATATAAGTATAAAGATACATATATAGGTAAGAGAAAAATAAAAAATTATTTTGATAAGCGTCCGTTGCAAAAAATTAAAAAAATAAGCCTAGAAGAAAAAAGTAAATAAAATTTATAAAATAAATAAGAAAAACTTCTCTCATGATATCATCATTATGTAACTCTGCTCGTCATGTTCATTCACTAATGATGATTTTTTTTTTTAAGGATTAGAAATAGAAAATTACTTATAATTACAAAATTACTAATTTCAAAGTCTATCGAGTATATTACGTGATAAATTAAATTTCAACCAGCCTTTTATTTTTTATTATAAAATTATTTCATAAAATACTAAAAAATTTTATTTTGATGTTTCAACAAAATAAATCTCCATCTCTTGTGTAATGTAAACAAGAGTAAGTAAAAAGTGTATCCAAAAAAATAATAAAAATAAAAATAATATCGAGTGTCATTAATCTAGCTTCAAGGGGGTGGAAGCCATTTGCTAGAAAAAAAATATACATCCACAGAAAAGAATTTTTTATTAGAAACTTCATTTACATTACACAGATCAATTTTATTTCCCTACAGAACGATACATGCGAGATAAAGTCAAATTATCCTGAGATGTAATGGCATGTATTCATAAAGGTGTGGCTGCTCTACAGGGTGGGGAACAAGTAGTGAGAGACGTATTATATATACAGGGAGGCCATTTGACAAGTGACGACAGCACACGCGATTCCTCACCGGCTTCCTCACTTTGCATAACTCCTTTTGGCACACATCAATCATTAGTTACAGCGCAGTCAGACCAACAAAAATACCATACATTAGGTTCATTTATTAACAGACTATTTATATATGTTATGTTTTATGATTTGTTGTCAAATTGTTAAGATTTGTTAAAAAATTCTATATTAGTATCATCACATCATATACGTTGGTGAGTTTTATAACTTAACGGTGGATTAGCCCTTGGGTCATAGCTCAGACGTAGAGTTTCTGCCTCTTGTGCAAGGGGTCAAGGTTTTGCATTCCGTCTCATGCGGCGAAAAATTTATTTCAATTGGATTGTCAATCAATTGTATGTTTTAAATTTACTTTAAATTATAGGCGGTTGTAAATATAACGATCTGTTTAAATAATAAATTGTAACATACAAAACGACTGGGACATCGCAGCTGGTAAATAAATTTAGTGTCTATATCATCATGAAAGAAGGTTAAGAATAAAAATCTGATGTGACTGGTCACACAGCACATAACTTTCTATTACATTTGATAAGTGAAAGTTGTGTTCTGTGTTTGACCCACCAGATTTTTTTGTTGGTAAGGAATAAAAGTCGATTTTGTGAAATTTTTTAAAAACCAAACTATGTTAAGATTTTTTAAATGTTGAATATAACTATTACATAATTTTTAGGCCTTGATAATGAATTATAAAGATTCGAAACTGTAGAATGCATTTCGGTCAGCCAATAATTGAAATAACAAAAATAAGACAAATATCTATATTATTTTATTTTAAAAAAATGTATGAATTAAATTCTGATTTCTTTAATTTTCAATAGGCATCAAGCGATATTATTACAATAAATATATAGATATCTGACGAAGTGAGGTTCTATTATAACCTGCGCAAGTGTCAATTTTTATGTAGCTGGCCAGTTAATATCAAAGGCATACATTTGACACAATATGATCCTAATTTCACTTGCTTTTCCATTTTGCCTATTGTTTATTTTTATTTAATAAATTATTAATATTCCAAAAAATATTTTAGATTTATAATTTATAATAATTGAAAATTGAAGGAATCACAAATTAAAACATTTTACTTTTTTGTTTAGCTGTCTCTCGTCAATATGAAAAATTAAACAACTACGGTTAAAGATTATTTATAGTTTAAAGGTTGTAATTTTCACCGTTAGTTTAAAGATTATGACCAATGGCTTTAAAGAACATTCGGTCAACCAGAAAGCTACTTATCGGAAGGTTTAAAGGACGAAGATCATTTAACGAATCTCTAAATACTTTCTTGCAACGCAATGTAAGTATTTTAAATCTCTAAAAGGAAAAAGACCAACTACGAAACGCCCAAAAAGGATTCGATTTACTGGCGAGAGATTTATTGGAGAAGACTTAATTGAGCAATTAAGATATTCTACCGAGCGGTAACTAAAAGAGGCACATTAGGGAGAGAAATTTATAATAATAAATAAATAAAAGGAATTATACTCAGGCCGCTTATAATTTCACAGAAGTATAGAGAGATAGTTATTGTTTTTCTCTACATGTACTATCGAGGGATTATTTTAGGTATAAGTGTATTAGAGTATATCTAGTTAAATTGGATATATATTGGTGGTCTAAATATTGGTAGAATATCGTGCAACTTTGAAAGGGCTTATCTGACACGTACCAGAGAGAAATCAACCCCTAGAATGCCTTGCTTACTTAAGGAGAGGAATTAGTGAGCAACGGACAACCAACCAATCGTCATATCCTAAAGCTTAAGATATAACACGTCCCAGATAAAAATTTACAAATATATAGTCTTTCGTTCAAAGTGAGAGAAAAGAAAAATATGAACGTTTGAATTCTATCATTCTTATTTTTAAATATATTGACAAACGAAAACAGTTAGGTGGGCAAAGTAAAAAAAATTTAAATTTATTTTTAGAACTTTGGATAAAAATAAATGGTCATATTATTTTTTGCTTATCGGGGAGTTAGATAAAAAAAAAGTAATAAAGCGAAAACAAAATTTGTATCATGAAAACAGGATATTATTAAGGCTTATACGTTTATTTATTATTATTTTTTACTTTCTCGTACCTCTATATATATGTTAATATATAGAGAGAGAAAGTATTGGATTCATGTCAAAAATTCGATGTCGAGATTTTGATGGATCTTCACGTTTTGAGGTCCCCTGAATCCAAAAAAGTGGTTTTCGCGACATGGTCTGTCTGTGTGTCTGTCTGTCTGTCTGTCTGTCTGTGTGTGTGTCTGTGAACAAAATATCTCAAGAACGAAAAGAGCTAGGAGGTTGAAATTTTATATTTAAGTTAGGCACCCCCATGGGACGTGACACGAAGCTTTTGAACAAAATCGACCAAAAAGTACTAGTACTTTACTGATGCACTTTTTCAGTTTTTTTCGATTTTCTCAAAATTTGCTCCAACGATTTTTTTTAAAATTCAAAAATCAATTATTTTTTAGATTCTCTATAAAATGTATATTCTCATTTTGTGATTGAAATCTTCTGAAGACCACTTTACTCTTGTACTCCATAGAAAAGATAGGAGAAATGGTTGCCATGGTAACAAAATATAAATATTTTCCCATACTTATAAATTTTACATCTTGAAAATCGAATGTACCCTACTGTCGGAAACTAAATACATGTCGACACAAAAAATCTGGTGTGACAAGCACAGTACACAACTTTCGATTACCGAAGGTAAGAGAAAGTTGTGTGCTGTGCGCCAGTCACACCAGATTTTTAATGAGTAAAATATATTCAAGTTTTTTGTATATTGCTAATCCAAGTGTTTTGGACTCTTGCTCTTGGACAAAACGTTTTGTCCGAAAACGTTTTTGCTCAATCGGTGTGCGGTGGCATTGAACAAAATGTTTTGCCATTGAGCATTTTGCTTAATCGGTGTTGCGTTGGCATTGAGCAAAACGTTTTCCTCTTACAAGAGGAGTGCATAGCCTTCCTATCACCGATTTGAATGAAAATTTTTCAATTTTCCTCTCCTCGCTTTGTGCGATACGGGATCGGTGGACCTCACTCTCCCTCCAAACCTATCATACGTTTTTACGACCGGAAGAACTAGGACAGGCCGGCCCGTAGCTCACGGTCTGGCGCCTGTTGAAAAGAGGAAGGAAGAGACAGACATTTAAAGAACTGAAGAACTGCCTGTCCCAGCTCATGATCGCCATCTATGTACCCACAAGATGTGGGCCCCTGAACAATTTATGTGTTACTTAACGAAAAATAAATTTTGTTAAAGCGAGAGAATGCACTTCTCAACCGTTCATCTAAAAAAAAAAATGTTAAAGATTTTGCCAGCAAGCCTTAAGCCGTTGATAACAATAACAAATCGAAAAGCTTCTGTGGCTAGATTGATAGCGTTCATTCTTTGTAAACACGAAATCTTTCGAAAGTTTGTTCATCTTCAGTGCCCTGAAAATGAGTGCGACTAGTACTTTCGGCACTGAAGATGAGTGCGACTAGCTCTCGAGACGTCGGCAACAGAATATAAATTTTTTTATTTCACCTGGCTGCTGTTTCCCGGGAAGGCTTCCGACCTTTTCTTCTAATTGAATATTTGTATCGTTTATAAGTCTATTTGGCCGAAGATGGCGAAAAGGCTTAAAAAATATTCTATTCTTAGGTTTATAATGAAAGATGTTGGTCAACTCATTTTTTGAAAAGGTTTAATAACTAAAGGATCGTAAAAAAATTTGATAGAAGTTCAGAAATCATTTAAAAATAAAAATTATGACCATTGATTAATTAGTAGATATTGTCCTATTAAATATTTAAACTTAATTTAGTTAATTGAAAAAAAATAGCCTGTATAAAATTATATCTTTGAGAGTCCAGAGCGTCGTAATCCTGACTTAGAGCAAAGCAATAGAAGGCTTGGGGGTTGCCGAAGAGTAAGGCGTGGAGTGGAGAGTCAGAGCCCCCTGGGGGCAGCAGCCGAAATCTTGGATGAATAGTGGTGAGGGGTGAATAACGTAGAGTTAGGAGCCAGGGATGAACCCAGGAGGGCTTATTGTTATTTTTGGAATGTATTTTAGAAAAACTAGAAATATTAGCGATCAATCGGAAAATTTTACAAAGTTAGAAATGACCTTTAACGTGCCACTCAACCCTTTCTCTATAATAAATAATAATGTATTAATTATATGAATGAACAGTCAGATAATAGGATTATGAGATTAGCTATGAACGAACCTAGTTCTACCTATTATATGATTTCATAATTGATAGTGATTGATTATAAACAATTATGTTAACATTTCTAGTTAGGAGAGTATTTTGAGTTGTGAATTATAATAATTAAAAAGTAACTTCATTGGGGAAAATCGATAAAGGGACTCCTATATATAAAGGAATAAAATACTATAAAGGATTTTTTAGGGTCTAAATCGAATAATAGCTTTAGTGAATCAAAAAATGATTCAAATATGTATTTGAATTTTATAGATAGAATTTTTTTTTTTTTTTTTTTTTTTGTATCGTAAAAAAATTCTTATTAAAATTCAAATGAAACTTTTTTTTTATAATTATATTATCAGAATAAATAATAAAGTTTTTTTTATTCTAGAAATGTGTTGAACTTTATTAATTCTTTTAAGATCAATGAACAGTTAGATAATCGTTATTTTTTTTTAACCTGAATAAACCCAACTTTACTTTCTGTTTATAGAGTTTTGAAAGTAAAAAATGCAAATGAAATAATGTTCGAAAATAAACTCAAATTTAATATATAAAATATATATAGTATAAGTTATAAATTTTATATACGCTTCAAAAAAAGTAGAAATATAAAATATACGATAATAATAAGAATTTAATAGAAAGGGTAAACTTTTTATTTAAATAAAAAAAAATTTTATTATAATAAAATTTATCCCATTTCTTCACATTAATTTTTTTTTTTATTTCCCTTTACAAATAAACTCTGAAATTATTCATTCGCAAGCCTTTGATAAAAGTATCAAAGAATTAAAAAAAAAAAAAAAAATTGTTTAACTTTCATTTTTTTAGACTTTTCGGCATCTTAGACCATAAAGACTTTAAAGATACACAAATTTTTTAGACACGGTCCAGACATATTTATTTATACCATTTGGTATCCAAATGAAAAAAATAAATATTCATGCCGAAGATCGAAAAAATCTGGTGTGACTGGCCCACAGCACATAACTTTCTCTTAATAGA